>BLKR01006032.1:0-66624 GCA_011170035.1 Teleogryllus occipitalis | reverse complement strand
CATATATATATATATATATATATATATATATATATATATATATATATATATATATTAGGGTCTCCCTTACATGGCAAAAAAATTTTTTAAGGAAACTTTATAAGGAAGCGAACCTTATACTCTTAATAAATGACTCCAAAATTATCTCTAGTTTATGTTAATACGATTATACTGACGTATAAACAGACATGTTTAAATTTTCCATATTAGATGTTAGCAATATATTGATCGCGCCGTATACACAATTTTATGTAACTGAAAAAAATGTTCAACTGTAATGTAAATTTATTTATATCTACTTTTTTCAGGAACATTCCGAAATAATTACTCAAAGCCAAGCCTTAATAACTTGTACAAATTTTCTGCATGAATGAGTAAAATTGAACTATTAGAATGTCTTATTTTGTCAGATTGAATTTTACTTTCCTTCAAATCGTCCTTTCGCGTTGCATCTCCGTGCGTGCCCTCTTAAAGCATCACGGGTAGACACGCGAGTCCATGCGGCTGCAGAGAGGCGCACGGGCGTGGCGTGCGAGCGGGGCGAGGCGCGGGGCGGGGCGTGAGGCGAGGCGCGGGACGGCGCAGCGGGACGTTGCAGCGCGGTGCGGCGTGCCTGCCCCACTCTGTGCCTCCCCGCCCCGCCCCGCCCCGCCCCGCCCCGCCCCGCCCCGCGCACGCCGTGCCCCGCCCGGCACGCCCCGCTCTACCCCGCACACGCCGTGCGTGCGCTCACGCGCGCCTGGTCGATATGCGGCGAGGGCGGGGACGGGTAGCGGGGACGGGTGTGGAGCTGGGAGCGGGATCGAAGGCGGGGACGCGGGCGGGGAAGGTGCGACGGCAGCACGCGCAATTTTCGGAGCCGACGAGATTGAGCGCGGTCGCGGCCGTGGCCGTCCCACACTGCGCCCCGCGCCGACGCAACGGGCCGGGCGGGCCTAGTGGCTCTCTATGCATTCCGGCCTGCCACCGCCAATGCGGCGTCGGGCGAGACAACCTCGTTGACGCATCAATTGGCTGGGAATGAATTACATGTGACCGGAACATTTTAGTTCCACCTTTAACCTCTTTGTACATTTTCAACAAGAAATATATGCATAATCTGACGCCAGTCAAGAAATGCGTCATAATTTGACGTCATACAAGAAAAGAAAATATACGGAATGGTTTAAGAATATACTAATGGCCTGCAGCAGCGAAGATGCTAGTGAACCAAAAGCACACACAATTGTTTTCCAAAAACTAGCGCTCTCATCAAATACAAATCAAAATTTAATGTATTGTTGTATAACACTACAATAAATTAAATATTTTGACAAAAACAGCCTTCACGAATGTTGTAATGACATAACTTAGTATACACGAATAAACAGTATAATACTCTTTTACATATCAATAATAGAAAAAAATTGTTGTTTCATAACTCAACACATGGATAGCAAATATTTAATGGCACGTGATCTCTTCCTTGGAACCTTGCTGCCGCACAACGACAACTATCGCCAGAGATGCACTGAGTTCGATAATTCAATTGGTAAGCGCAGTATGAGAATTTGCGGAATAACATCAGATATTTATATTTTTCAGTCAAAATCAAAACTCTTTCATTGTTTTTGGATTTTTTCCCGAGTTACTTTGCATCTAACGAAAGCACTGACTCCTTCCAAAAGGCTGGAGGTTGCATAGTTTTCTTTCAAATTCTGTACGAATTAGAAATTATTAATAAATATTCCGTGAGTGACACAGCACAAAATGGTAAATAAATTTGAAAACTTTTTGACGATAGGAGCTAATTCAAATTACTGGGACAGTTTTAAAACATACACCATTTTGAAAAAGATTAGCGGACAGGATAAAAGAGGATGACTGAAATAATGGGAAGGCTTTATAACACTAAGGCATGTATTGAGGTGAAGAACAAGAGAAAAAATTCTAGTATTTTTTCTCTATAGTCCTTACTTCGTAATAGGAGAAAGTATTGTAATTGTGCGACGAAAAACGAGCTAATTTCGAGAAAAAAAACTTTTATTGTCGGGCTTTGGTAAGGAAAACTTTCTTCCTATATAAAAGTCTTCCCCAAACATGTCGTGTAGTCAGAATCCACATTTTCTGCGTCTTTGATTTCGGGAAATCGATTGATAACAAAACGTCTATCTGTCCCTCCATTCGTTTGTCTGTCGGTGGACAGTGCTAGCATGTAAACCGTTCAGATGTTTTCTTCAAAATTGATATTTCCCTATAGATCTGAACGAAGTCGGCGCTTTGCGAGTTTCAAACGGATATTTTGATTTTTGAGTGTTCTTTATTTGAAGCCCAACATTTTGTCAAAAAAGGCTCCGATTTTTGCGAATAAATTTTGTTTTCAGACAGTGTAGATGTTTAAGTGAATGGTAGAAACGTTCTTAAGAGAACGGTGCAAGAGAAAATTGCAAACGTTCCCATTTTTTTCGGTGCCTTCCTACAAATACAATATTCAAGATACACTATTTTTTTTTAATAAAATATTTTTAAAGATATCTTCAAATAAAATCACGAACAATTTTTCGAAAATATTAGTGGTTTTCGTTTAATTTTGCGTTAAATATAGGAAATTTTTAAATAATTATTGTCTCAAAAATGGTTCCAATCTTTTTCAATTTTCTCTTCGTATCAAAGTATGGTAAAAAACATGTTGGTATCATTTTCGGTGAACTTTGTATTTTTAAATTTAAAAAAAAATTAAAACTTTAAACTACAAAATTGAAAATACATATTTTTGCCTGAAGCAAAATATGTTCTAAAAATCAGCTCTTTAAAGAAGGTCGTGTACAATATTTAGACAAAACTAATATTGTTCGCGAAGTTTCTGCTTGAAATTAATGCAATTTATAAACTAGATGTGCTACACAATGGCACAAACTTTCTCGTAGTAAAGTTTGTTAATTTCCTTCGTGCGGACTGGCTTTACGGTGTTCCCCATCCCCATTACCAGCTGCCATCTATCGTAACCCAAAGTACTTTTTTTTTTACATTTTCTCAACTTTTCAGTTTACTCATAGTAGAACTAAAATATACCTTCAAGAATATTAAAGTAAAATAAAATCTCGTCCTGAATAGAAATTTTCATTGAAAAATTTGATGCCGTTTTTTAAGAAAATGGCGATTAAGTATTACTTCAAATTCGAAATTTGAAGCTCTTTTTCAAAGGAATGTATCGAGTTTTCAAAAAACTTCATTTTACGTTATTTGAAGTACATTTACTCACCATTGTACAGCAATAAATGTTAGAAACTCTGATATTAAGAAGAAAAAACGTCATACATTATTTAAAATTGAAACATTTACCTAAATATTGATGTATTATATTGTTATCTTTAAGACATGAATGGACAATTCTCTGTTATGATTATGAATGATATATTATAGAGAATAATATCGGGAGGGTGTCAATGAATCCAACAATTCTTTTAAAAGAAGTCGATGAACGAAAAAGGTTGGAAATACCTGATGTAATGGGGGAGAATAGGACAGGGAAGAGGGACAGTGATCGCGATCGGTCCGTGATCCCTTTGTTAGGGTACAGTTCCGGCATTCACCTGTTATCGATCGGAGAAACCATGAAAAACGACCGATCAGAGCAGCCAGACCAAGAATTCTGTACCAGAGAGCGGCAGAATTTTACCCTTTAACTACTGTCAATCCGGCAGCGTGAGGACTCGATTCTAGGACCTCCCGATCAGAGTAGCTGCAGAAAAATGGATATGTTTGCATTGAGCTAAACTCAGACGAAAATTCCTTGATGGGTTTAATTAGCATCAGTGAGCTTGAAGTACCCGCCGTATTCTAATTCGTGAGTGTTGGACTCTTATCAGTTGTCTGCGTGCTTTTCCTTGATCGCTTCCAGTACCTTAAACAGGGGGCTGCGAACCGTACGCGATCTTCTTTGCCAAACCTGTCGCCTCTCCAAACCTTAGGGCCTGGTGTTGGCCTGATTCTCAGTACAGAATCTTCGCTGCTTTCTTTTCTATTCTACGCCCATTCAACAGGAAAAAGATATACTCGAACCGTTCTCATAGTGTGCAAACGTTTGCCAATGCTCAAATTGGAGTGTAGCGCAATCGAAAATTATGTAAAATTTGTTTAATTAGTGTTTTACGGTGCCGCCCAATTCATAAACAAATTTTCTTGCTAGTAGCCTTAATAAAACCTCAATATCCAATTTTTGGTGAACGGAAAACCAGGTTCATAAAGTAAATTCATGATTAAACATTATCACTTGATAGTAAAATTATGCTAGAATTTGAATCAATTATGTATAGATTATTCTTCAATTTTTTTGAAATGGAATATGGAATAATATGAAATGGATCATTAAGCAAAAGAAACATTATTTAATAGTAATCCCTATTTTGTGGAAAAGAAAGTATGGTTGTTTGTATTGAGAAAATAGTTTAAAAAAAGTCATGTCGTATGGCAAGAGAAATTAAAGAGCAACGAAATGGGAAGAAAACATCAAACATTAATCATTTTATTGCGACCCGTCGAGGAGTCTGGGCTACTAATATTGCAAAAGAGGTAGGGAGAAGACTGAGATTGATGTGTGATCTCCGGAGAAATTGAAGCTAAATTTAACCCGTGCGCGACAGCGGTCGATCCTGGGCTGTTCTTCGGCCTCTCACTTAATCAAATAACAACTTGAGTCTCTGAAATGTAGTTTTGCAGAGTACATAAGATTGTGATGGAACTTCTTTGTTTAAGACAATCGTTATTTCACTTATCTAAAACCAAATCAAAATTAACTTGAACAACAGAAAGGACTAAATGGGAAACCACTAGTACTTTGTAAGTCGACCTGGAAAGGGTTCTATAAAGAAGTATTAAAACACTTTTTTTATTTATGGAATTTTCAACTTTATCAGGCATCATTTCTGAAACGTTTCTATTGCTATTAAGTATCACAAATTTTAATATAGTAAACCCTCATTAACACGAATTCTAAGGGATCGAAATAATCGGAATTCGTGTAATAAAAATTCGTGTCATCCGAGAATTATAAATGTCCGTATTATCGTAATCCCTCGCCGAGACCGAAGTTTTGTTCGTGTTACGGCGAAATTCGTGGTAAGCGAGTTCGTGCTTACAAGGGTTTACTGTATTACAATCATATTATATTTTTATGTAATGCAGTTATCTAAAAACAATTTTCTGTCTTTAAAATAAAAGACCAAATAGAAACAAAGTTCTATAACGAAGTATTTTATTGAAAAATGTACATGAAAATTTCCTACGTATTTTGCTTTTGAAACTAACCTATAGAGTCTCAGACAGTGATCTGAATTTCCGCTTCGTGTCCTGAGATTCAAATGGCGGTCTGTGTAGTTCAAATGTGGATGAACTTTTAGTCTTTGTGCCTGTATTTGGGGCCAGTTATCCAAGCTGTTATGGTCTAAGATTAGTGCACTGCTGTGCAAGTCTCTCAGACCACTTATAGGTGTCATGTAACATTGTATATGACGAAACATCATGGATACATTTGAAAATGAACATTGCTTTTACTAATTATTTAGTTTATTTTTAAAATTAGTAATTTGATCATTTTGTACATATTTAGAATTTTTCCTCGTGCGTCTTGACACGTCCAATAAGCTTTGTTTCCAAATAAAGAAAACAAATAGGTTCGATTGTTTTTATGTATACCAGCATTCGTATAATCAACCTTTTCTGCTGCAAGAAATTGTCCATACAATGCCATTATTGGCACTTACCGTTTACGGCATGAACTGTGACGGTTGTTCATTCTCGTCATAGTCGCATCACAACTCACCTTTGAAATTGAAGGCTCTGGAATTGTAGAAAAGGCTCACAGAGAAACGAAAAAGCATAGTTTTTATTGGCTCTTAATAAGATACAAATAAATTGATTAACTATAAAATTGTATAATTATTTTTACATGTTAATATTAATGGAGCGCTTTCTAATGTTCTTGAAAGATAAAGAAGGAACGGAATAGGAAGAAAAGGTGTGTTTCGGGAGTTAATAAATATTTCAATTAATATTCATATTATTATTATTATTATTATTATTATTATTATTATTATTATTATTATTATTATTATTATTATTATTATTATTATAATCGCGTTCCTTCATCAAGAGATATTTATCATCGGCTGCTTATCCCCAAAACATTTTCACATCATCTATGGAAAAGACTTTTTCAGCTTCGTAACCAACGTTAACTTCATAATCGACTTTTGTATTAAAGGCCCGATAACTTTATTATAAGCAGAAATATTAATACCAACTTTAAAGAATCATCACTCCTAACATCGGTCGTTTGATAATATTTTCTTATTCGTGCAAAAAGTTCATTATAAACTAGTAGCATAATCTACTATATATTACGTAAACTTGTATGACGTATTTCACGGATCACTAAATTAAGATTTCTCGCACAGGTTCAAATACAAATCTCTTCACTTGAAACTGTAACACTGTGAGAGACGAATTGTAAAGGAAGTTTGGACAGTATTGCTTCCCTCTCACACTTTAAAAGAGTTATTTGCAGCTAAGAAAGAAAATGTTTTTGAAGATGATGTTCCTTTATTTTCATTTAATAAAATATCTTCGAATACTTTTTAAAAGAGTTTCTCAGGCACGTAGGAAAAAGGGTTAGATAGAAGTCTATACTATTTAAAAGCAAATTTCATTTCGGCAAAAAATGGTAAGTCGTTTCCGGAGTGTGGTTTTTAAGAAGTATTCTTAAACCTCTTTGTTAAAGGATTGACTCCGAGAATGAAACAACTGTTTTTGGTGTCTTCTCTACGTAATTGTGTAAATCAGGGAAATATATTCAAATGACACTCCAATAAAGTTTAAAATATGTGCTTTACGCTGAGCTAGATACAAGATAATCGTTCTTTTTCCAGTGAAGTGCCTTCACATAAAGATGGAGAGAAAGCGACCTTTAAAAAGCCAATAGCAAACACTTCCACGTTCGTTCCAGACCATTTCTTACATCCCTTAGACTTGCTAACAAGACTTCAAGTACTCCATTCACTGATCCCCGGTTAGACACTAGAAATTACATTTTACTAGACTTTCTTTTTTTTTTAATTTATTACTGCCTGTTCGACAAGAATGTCTTTCAGGATTTTTCACATTACAAATTGACATGACTGTTGATTTGGATCTCACAGGGAACCTGACGAAGGGATTATTGACAATATTATGTTAAAAATATAAATTCTATTAGGATAAAAATTGTAATTAGATATTAATTTTTTTGTCGAATGAGGGAGAAAGTTAATAAATATAATTTAATTTATCGGGGATGGAATTTATCCTTCGGAAATCGTTTAAGTATTCGTCGAGGAAATTGATAGGATTGGCCTAGATTAAAAGTGTGTGTTTGTTGCAAATCGTCTAAGGAGTTGAAGAATTTTTGGCTGTGATAATTTATTACAGAGTGAATAGTTTCAATTTTTAGTTCATTGTGTAATTGTGTGTTAGGAATGTACCATGGAGCATGAAGAATTTTACGGATGAATTTCTTCTGGAGTATCTGAATTTTGTTAATGTGAGATTTGGGCCATTGGACCAGATGGGACAGGCATACATTAGCGTGGGACGAATGATTGTAATATATATTAGTTTGGCAGTATGAATATGTAGAGGAGATTTATAGTTAATAATAGAGTGAAGTTTATGTATTTTTATGTAAGTTTTACGAATAATATTTTTAATGTGTATATTCCATGTAAGCTTTGTATCTAAGAAGAGACCAAGGTATTTGATAGGTGAGTTAGAGGAAAGCCATAGTATTTTTTGATTATATAATTCTAATTCAGATGAAATGATACGTTTGCAAAGTGTAAAAAGTTTGGTTTGACATTTTGTCATATTAACTTTTGCTAATTTGTAATCCAAGATGTATTAAGTAGAAGGTCGGATTGTAATCTATCTCTGGCAGTTGATATATTTTATCAAAAAAGTATGGAAATTTTGGATTATTTTAAACAGGTATGTTGGAGTTCCAATTTGATGTAGTTTATAAATGATAACATTATGCCAAACTTTGTCAAATGCCTTTTCAATATCTAAGTGAATTGCAATAGTATGTTGTTTTACGTGGAAAGAATGTTCAATTTTTTCTGCTATTCATAACAGTTGATGAGTTGTTGCTGGTTTGTGTGTAAATCCAAATTGTGTACGCGGAATAATTTCATTATATGTTATGAAGCGTGTTATAGTATGTAAAATAAGAGTTTCAAATATTGTAGTAAGAGAGGAGAGTAAACTAATTGGTCGATAATTCGCGAGATTTATAGGGTCTTTTTGGGGTTTGCAAATGGGAAGTATAATGGCTATTTTCCAGTTAGATGGTAAATAATTAACTCCTAAGGCTGAATTTAAAAGGGAAGTAATAGCGGCAAGTGTTCTATTACCAAAAGATTAGATGCTTGGTTATTAATTAAGGTTATTCAAGGAGATTTACGGGTTTTAAGTTAATGATTGAAACAATTTCAGAAGGGGAAATGAAATCTATATTTTGAGGAGCATTAAAGTTTGGAAGAGAGAGAAAATTCTGAACATGATTATGAAATGATAAGTTTGTTACAGAGTTAGGAGTAAGAGATTCTTGTAAATGATGTCCAAGTAATTGAGTTTTATTATAATCGTTTTAAGCTGTAATCGAATTATGCTTAAGAATGGGAATTGAAGTTTTTTCATTGTAAATTGTTTTGACTGTGGACCAAAGTTTCCTAGAATGAGAATGTAACTGCTGAATAAAGTTTTTATATTCATTATATTTGTGTCATTCAAGTTTTGATTTAATAATTCTAGATATTTTGTTTAATTTACTTTTGATATCAGGGCGTTTAGTTTGTTGCCAATAGCGCCTGAGGGTATGTTTTTGTTTTAATGAGGTTAGATATTTGTAAAGGTAAAGATTTATAGTTTGAGTAGTTAGTTTTGGAGCAAATCTAGAAGTATAATGTAGGTTGTGAGTTATTGTATCAGTGAAATAGGATGAGTAATTATCAATGTTTTATTCTGATGTTAAATTATTTGTAAATGTAATATTATCTTCAAGGAATGCTGTAAATTTGTTCCAGTTATTTTTTGAAGTAATGAATAAGAATTAGAATTATTAATATTAAAAGAGAAATAAATATTTATTATAACTGGGTAGTGATCAGAATCAAGTTTAGAAACTACAGTTTGAGTGACAGGCCAATGTAAATTTTGTGTAGTCATTATGTCTAAAATATCACGAATGACGTTATCATTATAATAATAGTTCACTGGGTATGTGAATTTGAAGTTAATGAATGAATAGAAAAGTTGCCCCTCCTGCGTCACTAGCGAACGGCCAGAATTGGGAAGGAATGAGGATAGGGGTGGGGTTTAGGACACTTAACAAGGGTTGGATTAGCCTTTGTGAAGTAGCCAAACTCGTTTTGTTGGAACAAATTTCAGTTGAGATTCGACACGCCTCCTGCTACGCGCTCCTGCGTCACTACCTCAGTGGTGAAAGGTTAGCGACTTCGCTATGTGCCACGAGCGAGCTTACTTTACCTATATATATATATATATATATATATATATATATATATATATATATATATATATATACACCCT
Source organism: Teleogryllus occipitalis (assembly GCA_011170035.1). Taxonomy (NCBI): domain Eukaryota; kingdom Metazoa; phylum Arthropoda; class Insecta; order Orthoptera; family Gryllidae; genus Teleogryllus; species Teleogryllus occipitalis. The sequence continues at coordinate 57,003 of BLKR01006032.1, read as the reverse complement.
TACCTACATATTTTGTAGTCGTGCAGGAAAAATTTTTCATTTATAATAAAATGAGTTTCTGTGATGCAATCTATTGGTATATTGTGAATATGTAGGAAGTGTTCAAATATTTGATGTTGCCTTTGATTTGATTTTGTATGCCTGCCGAACATCTGTACACACGGGGTTGCCTAAAAATCAGTGGCATAAAATATCACATGTGTAACTTCGTTGTATACAATTTCCCACTATAAGTTCACTGAGAAAAATTATCATTTTTGACCCATCTACATGCGCTAGAAGTTTGTAACATGTATTCTAAGACATTCTGTAGTTCAGCCTGTCGCGTAACACGTTAATAATTTTATTTCTATGTGCGTGAAGAATACCTACTTTCTTGTAATATGAGAAGATTGAAATGTTTCTCTATTCACAAAACACTCAAAATAAGCGGAAGTGGCAAAAATGCAGATGTATTTTTAAATTTCATTCGATTATTGAAGTACACAATACAATATTAATATGTACTAGTTTTCTTTTCTCCAGTACACCACCACGGTAGACCTCCTTCAACTTATTTGTGTACAATAATAAGAGTTTAAACTAAGGAAGTGTACACAGTTTTGCTATGAGACAAGCTGTTATGATTTTGACTCTATAAGAAGATGAGAGTTAATAATCAGGGAAGAGGAATCTTAGCAATAAAATATAGTATTCATGAATTAATTCATTAATTTATTAAATCCATTAATTTATTAAATTCATTAATTTATTAAATTCATTAATTTATTAAATTCATTAATTTATTACAACAATTATTTACAGTATTAAAGTTTTTTTCTGAATGAACCAGATTTGGTACTTCCATCCGAGCATTAACTCTTGAGATCTGAATGATCAGGAGCCTCGTCTATTGACAACACATATTTCTCTTTCAACTCGTCGCCAGTGACTCTTCGCCAGTCGTACCACAGTCACTTTTGACATTTCTAGAAATCTTCGTCAAATCCGTTTCAATTTTTCAACAACTACACTGTTTTGAAGGTTAAAGGTTTTGAATGAAGGTTTTGGAGGTTAAAGGTGTTCCACATTTACTTGTTCGTACCTATTAATATATTTCCAGGTATTTTCTTAGAACAAGAGAAAGTGTAGTTAAGTAAAAGTACAGGTAGACTGAAAAATGAACACGTTTCCTCACCACGGTGAATCAAAAAATATAATTTCCCCAATATATTAAAACAGTCCATTCGTATCCACGCGACCGTGAGCAATCTTGAGCCGACCGGAACACCGGTGCTCATTTCCCCGGGCTGCCAGGATCCATTTGCTTAACACGTTCCAACTGTAAGCGGGGGATCCCCTGGGTGTGGAGGAGCAAGAAGGGGCGGTGCGGGGCGGGGGCGGCGGGCGCGCGCGCGCGGAGCAATCGCGGCCGCGGCGGCGCGCGCGCGTGCTCCGGCTGCGAAGGGCGGCATTAGCGCACGAGCCACAATCGGTCGATCGCCCGCTCAGTCCCCGCGCGCCTCTCTCGCGGCCGGAGGGGAGGGGGTCAACGCAGCCTCCCGCGTGGTAGGTACGGGAATTGCTACGATAAGGCGAATTTCATGGCGCTGCGCAACTCGGTGGGACGAGAATCATCCCCCCCACCAAATAGCTACAATGATCGATGCAGTATATTTTTCGTTATTAATTGCGTTTTAGCGAAAAGGGGAAAGTGTGTGAATAGTATGTTTCCGGGTGCGTCTAGTACTTAGGTCACTACTACTGCGTCACTTCTGTTATAAAACGTATTTCATTTGGCTGCGTTATTTAGTTGTACTATAATCTCCCCCTCCCAGCCACCAAACTCGCCCAGAATATTTCATGTTGTGAAACTGAAACATTTTCATAAACAACAGGGTTTTGAACAGTCATTTAATGCATAGTTAACAGTCATTTCGCTAAAAAAAACTGAGATTGTATGTTTCCGCGCAGTGTAAACTGGAAAAATAGCAAAAATCCCACAACAGTTTTTACAATGTACGCTTCCAAAATTGTTTCAGTATTTTTTTTATTGTGTATAATGCTCCATACACATTATTGTACATAATGCTCAGTATTCCTAATAATTAACATTTGCACTTATACTATTGATTTTTGAAAAATTACAAATGAAATGGAGGTTAAGTAATGGTCCAAATTTAAAAACTTTTCTTTCCTAAATTTTTATATCACTTTTTTTCTTTCTCGCACTTGTTAACGTAAGAAGAAAATATCGTTATCATACCGACCTTCATACTGAAAAGTCGATTGACGGCAAAACATCTGTCTGTGCTAGGGCATAAACCTTTCAGCCGATTTTCTCCAAAATTAACATTCCCCAATGGTTCTGGCTGATGTCGCGGCCCTTGGAATTTGAAACCGATTTTTTTTAATTTTGGGAGTACTTTACATTAAGCACCTCAGACATTTTCAAATTTTTTACAAAGGGTTTGTTCCAAATTTTTTGATTAAATATTGTAGCTGGATAGTGCGAAGGACGTTTAAGAGAATGGTGCAGGCCTCATTTTCGTTAAAATACCTGATTTTTAGAAAATGACCAAAATTCAAATTTTTTTCTTTAGAATTTCTCCATGTATGTAATAAGGGACGATAAAAAATTTTGTGTTAGTCTCATTTTCGGGTATCGCTCGGTTTTTCGAAAAATGCAAAATATAAATTTCAAAACTACAAAATTGGAGATGGAAATTCTTGCCTCAGACAAAGTTCGTCACTAGTTGATTGAAAGTATTAATTGTATTTTTACTTTCTCGTACTTTTACTGTTTACTCCATTCTACAATTTGTATTCTCAATGTATTGTTGTATTTCTTTCAAGCAATCCGCAAAGCCTAATTGAAATTTGCACAACAATGCCGCAATCGATATTTGAGGTCTCGTTGTTCAACGTCGACATGGTGGCGATGATAAGATACAGATGTTTTATTCAGTCGAGCTTGTGTTTCTAAATTAACCTTTTAAAAATGATACGAAACCTATTTGATATTCCATATTTTTTGTCCATATTTGGAGGTATAAAAGAAATATATTATCACTGAACGAAAGATTACTTCTTTATTCATTATTTCAGCATGTGATTGATGTGTAACAATTGTTGTTAGGAGAAACGTATGTTGAAATCGTAATATAGATGGAAATAAGCGTTTTTGCCTAGAACTGATGTTATTCGTCAAGCGAATGCACATAGTTTTCACAAGGCTGTGCTAGCAACAGTGCGTTGCTCGCTTGTATAATTTGGTGCGAATACTGTAACAGTCGGAATATTTCTTTTGTCAGAGTAAGAAATGATTGCTGCTCCTGACTATCAAAATGAATGCGGATATGCATCACAGGCGCTTTGTTTTATCTGGTTGAATTAGATGGTTTCAAGTAATAACTGAGGTGTTAGTAGAAAATGTAATGCCCTGAGGTGTGAGTAGAATATTGCGTTCCTGTTTCCAATATCTCGAGAAAGTATGTGCTGTTGTAGCACCACAAGTTTTGTTATGGCCATCTTGATCTAAAACAGAATAACCCACAACTGTGAACTTCGATGATTGAATAGTAGAAACCGTATTTTCAAAAAAAAGGTGTTATTAAAGCAAATCCTATTTCGTCGAGATTTTCGAATTGTCGACGTCCAAACCAATAAATTAATGTCTGACGGCCAGATTGGGAGAAGATTAAAAATAAATGCTAAGAAAACGATGTGGTAGACCAAACCGATCTACCAACAATATTCAACGTGAGCATCAAAGTTGCACCGACACATCCGAAACTCATTCACACAAAAGAGTTTGGTCCACTCTGAGATTCCCGTTTTTTAACAAAAAATTTCAAAAAGTATCCATCAATACAAAATCTTTCTGGTGTAACACTTTCTGCTAAATAATGGCCGTCAAATGTTCATTGAGTTCATCAGAGTGTGTTTATCAGTGATGTGAAGGGAACGGATTTTAATGTAAATACAAATTTGTACAGGGACGAGATACCTGCATTCACTAATACGTTTTACACTTAACACGACATTCTGAAATAATTGGAACCATTTTTATTTTATATATTTTTACATATTTTGGTATAATTACATGTTTTTAAATATTTTATCTATAGCTACATATTTCGTTACATTTTAATAGTAATATTTATTCTTAAATTCTGTTTACATAGCAAACGTATGGCCTAGCTTATAAACTAGATACTTACAAACTAATCTAAATCTACTTTGTCTTACATCCTGACTTAATTTAACAACGAACATTATTTACAGTAAGCAGTACATACACATATAACACAAAAACATACGCTTATAAACATCATTTAAACCGCGACTGCACGAGTCATCCACAAACCATCCTCTCTCATCGATCACAGGGGTATTGTCTTTATGTTTAGGCTCGCCTGTACTCGACTGGGATGAGGTCATCTTGGGCAGTGTGGCGAAAATAGCAGGCAGCGCTCCCTGCTATAGCCTCGGCGACAATGCGCTCACGTAGCACGCGCATCTTTTCGCCAGCGGTAAATTTACGGAGCAGCGCTGCACTTGACTCACACCACTCGCCCAGAGCTCCTACCACGATGGGAAGGAAGCTGACGTCCCGGAAGTTCCTAGCTGCTAAGAAGGGGCGAATATGTTCGTATTTCGCCGCCTTCTCATCATAGCGTTCACCGAGGCGCCCCGGGTATGCTACGCAGACCGAGGCGTCGACGACGATCGCTTGATGGTCCTTAACCAGCACCAGGTCCGGACGGTTCCGCCCTCCGATGGCTTGGTCTTCGAGAAGCACCGTCCACCCACTCGCGACTGCGGCTGCTTTAACGTGTTCCAGTATTCTATTGTGGCGCAGCCGCCAGATCGCGGAGTGGGAGCGGCACTCCGAGATGACGTGGGCGATCGTTTCGGAGGCGGGGGGGTTCATGTTATCAGCATGCTTGCAGCCGCGGCGGCAGGAGCGCTGATCCCTGGGCCGCTGGGGTTGGTGATTAAGCAGCCGGGAAGAATTGAGGCGTGCCGAATGGATGAATTTGTAAATCGACGGCCTCATATTCACTCCCGACCGCAAGAAGAATGTTGATTCTTTACCAACTCCTTTAAGTGCTGCCGCGAAGATACCTTGCTGCGGCAACTCCCACCACAACTTAGCGTATGCTTCCTGGAATAGGCGGCGTAGATTTCGGACGAGCAGGTGACGGCTGCGGGCGTTAATGCGGCTGCCTGTGGCTTCCACGACGTCTTGCTCCTCCACGAGTTGAGCTTGCTCGGCGCGTGGGCAGGGGAGGGGTGGGGCGGTAACGCCGAGGAACGTGGCGAGCGCCTCAACGCCGCTGTTATCTTCCAATGTAGCACTACTCGGAAGACCTTGGGGATCCTGCTCACTGGCGCTCGGCTGCAGGTGGTCACTTGTTCGGCTGCGAGTACTCTGGGGGAGAGCGAGGGGCAGCCGGTTGCCGCTACCCGCGCCTCGTGCTGCATCCACGCAGCTGGCGTGAGGGGCGTCCCTAGTGTCGGGTGATGTGCTCGATGGAACCCAGGACTGCGCCGGGGCGATGCCGCCGGCTGCAAATGGCGGGGAAGGTTGCCGCTCGTGGCCGCTCGGCTCGCTCGCTGCTCTTGGCGGGTTTCCTGTGCCGCCGTGCATTGTGGATAGTGCGTGCCAGGTGCTCGCCGGGGATTACGAGATTGCTGCACGTTGTGGCGGGCCAGGGGTGCCATTGGTCACGGCGGGAGGCAGGCGGAGTAGCGGAGGGGTGTCTCTCTGTGCGATTACAGGCGTTGACTGCTCCGGGGCGATACTGCTGGCCAGAAGGGGCAGGGGCCGTTGGCGGAGCGTTTCGTCGAGGAGGTTAATGCGCTGTTGTTGAGAACTTGTCACAGTGTATTGTATCTCTACTCTCGGCCGGAAAAGGTTCTCAAGTGTTAGGTCGATCTGAGCCTCATCTAGGGGCTGAGCGAGGGCGTCTTCTTCCTCAGCGCCATCGAACTCCATTCCTCCGAACCCTTCCCAATCAGCTCCTAGATCTGCAACTTCATCACCACCCTCCTCTGCTACATCAACACTATTCCGCCGCCTCCGGCGACGTGGGGCCTGTACGGGCGCCTCTCTCGGAAGCTCAATGACGGGGAGGCCGAGATCTTCATCTGTTTCAGGCGGGCGCCACCGCAATTGTAGGTTTCTTGTCGCTTGCCGGGCCCGTGTGAAGAACGAGGTATGCGGGGCAGTGCGTGAGTTTGTGACTCCATTTAAGTAGCGGTAAATATCACCTGTGCCGGCGCACACTCGTTGGCAGTGTTTGGCCTCCTCAACCAGGTCAGCCATCGCACACTCCCGTACCACCAGGTCGCGACTGGTCAGTAGCTTATATGCGCTGTCCACTGCCCAGATGTCTGCTTCCGTTGTCGCTTTCAGCAGTCCGACACCTCCCTCGTCCCTGGCGGCGTACAGGAAAGTCGTCGAGGCGCCGACGGGGAGGGACAGAAACTGCCGGGCTCTTGCACGAACAGCAAGATCAGACGGATCGAGCATACTTTTGGTGTAGCGGCCCATGCGAAGAGGAAACACCGTGGCGGCTTGCACAAACTGGCACAGTGCATCAAGCTTCTGGTGGTCATGCAGGCTCGAAGAGGCTATGAAGAAAACTAACTTAGTGACTGAAATACTTAAACAATACGTAATGGGCTTGTATTAACGCCGGGCAATCGCTAGTAGTTGTCAAACTTATCTCTCCCCGCCCCATCCGCTTCTTGGAAAGAGCGTAGTCGGGATAAACGATGAGCGGATGTAGTATGTGAAGCAGAAGGAACTTCAACCACGTGCTTACTCGTGTTTCATAGATCCCATGCCTAACTCGATAAAAAATTCAGATCATTGTCTTATCCCTTTTCTGGAGTTGGGGTGGGAGTATGCTCTCTTTACCCCCCCCTTCTAGCACAGGCTACACGGTACTATTCACTTGAGCTCCGGCTCCTCGTAAACAACATTGTATATAATACGAAAGTATTATATGTTTCGGATGAAACTAGCGAATAATTGCTTCTGTAGATGTAAAACTTTAATTCAGCCTCTCTGAATCCATGTAAAGATCTGATCGACAACGTACTCTGCTCGGAAAACGCTTGAAAAATGGAATTGTAAATATTGTAACGAATATTTATTTTACATATTTCCTATTTTTTCATACATATTTTTGAAAAAATAAGTACATATATATGTACATATTTTGCTTTTTTTATTACAATAAAGTCCGTTCCCTAGTGATGTGTTACGATGTCTCAAGACAATGTCCAAGATAAATGAGAGCCGGCGAGCGCAATGCGCTGAGTTGAATTTATTAAATTTGATTATCTTTCGTGTGTATAAAATATTTAGAAGACAATATTTACTACAATAATTGAGGCAAATTAGTATAAAAATAAGCTTTCAGAGTGGGGTATGATTAGAAAAATATAATATACGATTATCGTTCCAATTAATAACAAAACACTAGACTGCTATAGAAACCATAAAGCATTGAAATAATTTAGGATCACAGACTAGGCCAGGCTTAATTTCAGTACATGTGCAGTGTCATATCACTATTCTATCGAAACAAGACATTTTATAATTTGTCAAACGGTTGAGGCTGTAACGGAGAGTAAAGAATCATATTCAAACACTCATCATATTGAGGCTGTAGCGGGGAGTAAGGAAGACAATGAAAAACACCAAACTTTAATTTTCTTATCGTACTATCTAGCAGATAACTAATGGCGCTACAGCAGCACATACTTTCTCGCATTATCGGAAATAGCTACGGAATATGGAAATATTGCATTTTCTGCGGTACTAACACCTCAGCTATTATTTAAAAACGTCCAATTCAAGCAAGAAGCGAGCAACACACTGTTGCCAAGGCAGCGTTGTCAAAACCATATAGTACCTTCGCTTGGCTAATAATATCAATACAGTAATTAGAATATATGCAATTGACATCAAAATAATTAGGAAAATTCTGGCTGTTCACTCGTGAGTTGCCTTTCGTCAAAAGATAACAGTTCCTATAGCGTTTAATTTCATCACCGAATTCTAACATCCACACTTCTGATACGTCGACTATTTTTGCCGCCAAGTTACTCATATTTTCGTAAAATCCAACATGACCTAATTTAAAGATTTTAGAAAAAAATATTTTAACAAAAATTAAAAATTGCCTATATTTTACGCAAAATTACGCGAAAAATACTCAAATTTGCTAAAATTTGTACATTACCTTATTTCAAAATGTATCTTTAAGGAACAGATTTTATGTATGGGAAAAACCACTATATTTAATGTTACATTGGCAGGAAGACACCGATTTTTTAAATTTTTTCAATTTTCGAAAAATCATTCGTCAACGAAAATGAGACTTGCACCATTCTCTTAAACGTTATGCAATAATAATATTTAATTAATAACGATGAAGCCATGTTTTCGAAAATTTTGAAAATGTCCCAGGGGTTTCGTGTAAATTACCTCCCAAAATTAAAATAGCGGTTTCAAATTCAAGGAGCCGCACTTTCACCCAGATCGATTGGGGAATATCAATTTTCGAGAAAATCGGCTGAACGGTGTAGTCGCTTGCATTGTTCACAGACAAAAAGACGTTTTCCAGTGAACCGATTTTTTCAGTATCAAGGACGCATAAAACGATATTTTTTTAAAATTTGGCAACTGAATGTATCCACTTTTTCGTTACCAGAGCCCTGTAATAAAAGTTTTTCTGACGAAAATTCTCCGTTTTTTAACGCAGCATTACATAACTTTCTCTTCTTAAGAAGTTCCTTCTTAAGAAGAGAAAATAATATATTTATGATATGAGAGATAAAAGTGAGATTTTCTTTTGCAAATACGAAAAAGTAGTAATCGTACGAGAAAAATGAAATCACTTTTCCTATGTTTGTCATTCATTATTATTTAGACAGACTGAATGACTTATCGTCTCCAATATTATTTCAGTAGTATTCATACCTTTTGCGGTTCTCACACGCAATCAATCTTTATAAATGAGGTCTCTAAAGAAAGAGAATTTCACGGCGTCACGAATTGCACTTTGACAATAAAAATACGATTTGTTTATAAAAATCTCTTCTCGTATGCAACCCGCAACACTCTACCTTTTTTTTGTATCTATATCGTTAAATAACTCCTCAACGAAGCTTTTTAGGGCGTTAAAAACTAAAATTTTGAGGCCCAGGGCCTCAACCAAACGTTCCTCATATCGTAATCTACAGGATGAGATGTTTTTGAATATTCTATTACATTTTTGGTGGTTCGACGCTTCTTGATTCTCCCCCAACTATTCAGAGCCTGTAGTATGTGCAACTGTATGTTAAATTAAAGAAATTACTTGATAATTAACGCGATTCAATTACACGTGGGTACCTCTCTGCTCGCTAGTAACTAAATAAGAATAGCTCGTATTTGTTATATAGTTATGTAATATAGTCAGGGGACCCCAAAACGCGTATCTCCGTTGAAATCTCGAAATCAGTTTTTTGCATTACATAACTTTCTCTATACTACGTATATTACGCAGTTAATTTTTATGTATACGAGAAAGTAAAAGATATTATTTAAAATTATTATGTAGTTTTATAATTACGAATTACTAAAAATGTTATTAATTGTAATTCCAATATTTTTAAGTCACTGATTTCAACATAGCGTGAATATACAGATATTAGTATTAGTAACCGTATTCACATGTTAATCACAAACATATTACGGGGTATCCACATTTCAAAGCAAAATCTCTGCCATTCATTTTCCTGAAGGGTTCTACCACTAATTGGCGTCAAACAGCAAAAATACCACAATATATTTACAGAGACAAGACCAATAAAGCATAATTACACATATTTGTTGCTTTTCATCCCAGTTTTTCAAATATCCCAGTAGTGCAAAATTATTATTTGAAATTCCCTTAAAAATAACAAAATAAATAATTTGGTGTACATTTAAAAAAAATGAAAATTAAATGACTATCCTGAGACGACAATTGCTCATAAAAAGTAAATACGTTATCGTTATCCATACTTCAAAGTCCCGCATCATTATCCACCAAAGTGCTGGAATGAAAACTGGGAAGGGTCGCAATTCATCAGCTACCCGACAATGACACTTTGTATTGGATATTTTTGCCATTAATTTCAGCTTACCCTCCCCTTAAATTGAATATTAAACAATAAATATACTAATAGTACATGTTTTGTTACATAATACTGTTGAAGTCGTTAACTGTGTGAACGACTTGCCGAGGCTTGCACTTAAAATGGTCAACCACAATGGCAGTGCATTAAGGGTAACAAGATCAATGTGCAATTTGATTTATTAGTAAAATATCATCTGTTCGTGAATGCAGTAAACCGGAAATCACGTATTTTTCTTATCGAGGTTTGTTTCATGAATAATAAGTAAGAAGAACAGAAAGTAGGTTTGGGTGCGGTATTATTTTTTGTAAATATTATTAATTTTGTATTTCTTTTATTTGTTTTTTTATATATTTTATTAATTATTAATCCACCAAAATTTTGTCATTTATGTAGAATAGCTATAGAACGCTCATCGGCGACTGACATTCTGTCAGCTGAGATGCTCGTGAGGATTTCAGCTGCCCATCGCGTCGCGTCGGCCGCGGTCTCTGCCGTAGACTAGTGCGTTTGTGAATCGCAAGGCCAACGCACTGCCCGCGCCGAGTCACCACGTCCGCACACTCAACATACCACTGTCATAAACTATCCACTGATGACATATGCTAGGTGATTGTCACGTTTTGGGTCACGTTTGACTACTCGTCAATTTCCAGCAGGAACGAAGCAACACCAACACTTTCCAGCAAAGTTTCGACGAGTAAGGTTTTTTGTCTCTGGGGCATCGAACAAAGTAATTTTCAGAAGAAATACAAGTAAAATGCTCTGTATGAATTGTACAAAACGTTTTTCTTTTTTAATTGATTATTTTGTATTTTAGGGTGTGCCAAGGGCTATGGTTATATGTCCCGTGAGTGTATTGCATGCTTTATCATCGGGGGCATCGGTGTTTTCTCCCACCGGTTGATAAGATTTGGCGACGACCTTCATATCGGTTTGTGTGACTTTTCCCAACCAGTAATCTCCTGCCAGCTGGCCACCGCCCCAGCCGGGATAACCTTTTTAGCTCTCGACTGATCTTCCGTCATGTGTGGTAGAGTAGTGCATGTAAGTGTGTATGTATGTTAGGGATGAAGAGAGGGCAAAGAAGGAAAAGGAGAGATTGCGCGCGACCCAAGGCCCATCTCTTATGATACTGATCCAGCATTCGCCTGGTATTAATTATAGAACGACAGATAAGTTGGCAGATAATGGTAGTCAACTATTATAACAATTGTCCTACCGACAGCGTTGAATTCTAACATATATGTATTTAGCTAGAGTCGAAATCCCTGCCACCATCAAGAGTCGAATCCTAAGACTTTCTGGTCAGAGGCATTGAAGAGAAATTGTTTAACGCCCCGGGCCTCCTCAGCCGGTTTTTTTTAATTTTATTAATTGAAGAAATAATATTAGAACAATTTTCTCTCGTTCGATCCACTCAAATCCCGAGGAAAAATTGTAAATAGAAAGCAAATTCTGAGTGTTTTGAATTTATTTTCGTTTGTTTAGCTTGTATTATAGATTGTTGGTTAGTTATATGTCGTAGGTTACTTTATTTCATTTGAAAAATTAGTAGTCCAACACCATACGCAGGTAAACAGGAGTAGAAATTTGTAATCGTAGGAAAATCCCTTTTCAAATATCTACAGAAGCTAATTAAATGAAAACAATTTTTAATGAAAAGATAATTATGTCAACTTCATGAATAAATGTTTTGAAAAACCGTCATGAAAAAACTCCAATGACATTTAAACACTGGATGTAAGAACAGAAAGCTAAAGCGATGAGTAATGAGTAATGCGTAATTAATAATGCACCATTCAATAACCCATTAACAAATTGAATCGTAAAAGGGAAATTCCATAAGGTCTGTGTTTGTAGAAGTATGAGTAGGTACTAAGAAGACGTGAAGGAAGTACATAAATTTGACGGAAACCGGCAGGTTTCGCCAACTACAGATTTACCTACGCAAGACGGATGCCAGACAGGAATGCACTGTTAGAGACAATCAAGCCTGCATATTGGTATTGCAGAATAGCAGGATTAGCTCCTTTCCCATTGTATGATAATATCAATCGCGATACATCTCACACATTCCTAGGTAAAATGTCAAAATTACATTTTTTTATAAGAGAAAATATTTTTACTTTATTTATGTTATGCTTGGGCATTTATGTTTTGGGGAATACTTTTTGGGGTAATCGTTTATTTTCTGTGAAACTTGATTCTTCTCAATGCAGTCGTGATTTTATAGTGGCGCAGATAGCTGCATCAATAATTATATTCCATTACAACGCTTTTTTAATATTATTCTTTATTCATGGACAAAAAATTGTGCCTGCCCTACGGTTAATGTCATCAATAGACAAGAAATTATTACCAAATGCAGGCCATATTTATCGTCGAACAAGACATGTTTTACTTGGGGAAATAATTGTCCAATCCTTGTTGTACATTTTCTTCATTATCTCTCAATTTTCTATAAATAGGAGGTTTTTAAACATTATTGTTCGAATCATGATTTATATGGTTGTAAACGGGTTTCAAATTCAGTACGTCAATTCAGTTGCTTTAGTAATTCACCGGTTCGTAGTCCTTAATACACGGTTAGCAAACGTCTCCCAGATAATCTCTCTCAGTGGTGGAAAGCAAATAATATTCACAAAGCAAACAGCTTCAAAAAGAACCGTTACGTTAACATCTACAGAAAATTTAATAAATGAAATATATATCTTGAGGAGGTGTCATTACGATCTTCTGAAATACTCTTTTCAACTCGACACCGCGTACGGATATCACCTTTTAGTAGAAATGACAAGTCTGTTCTTTCGAATTCTTGTTTTAACTTACTTTATGCTAACAGACCACGGTCTGAATTCGGAGTGTTTTGGCAGCGAACTTGATGACGTTTGGATTGTGAACACAATTTTCACCATTTGGGCCTTTGTGTGTGAGTTGTTCACGAGCACGCTGGTGAGCCAAATGGCGCTGGTGGAGGCTGCGAAAGTGGTTGATGGAACGGAGCGCCTCCTGCTGCGCCTGCCGGAGGGGCCTGCTGCGCGCGAGGCGCAGCTGCTGCGCATGCACGCCGCCGGCTGCCCGCTGCGCTTCTCGGGGGCGGGGTTCCTCACTGTCGACCTGTCGCTGGTGACCGTTATTTTGAGTGCTGTTGCAACATGGGTCGCCGTGTTGATCAACTCGGAATGAGAAAAGTGAAGTACTATAGCAATGGTGCTCAATTTTGTTGCAAAAAAATACTATTCTTGCTTTCAGCGTAGTTGTTGGCTTCATTTGCTCACCAATATTTAATTTAGCTAAAAATGCAGTAAAACTTTCTCAATGAGTAATCTCAAGGGACCAATATTTGTTTCTATATTAGACAATATTCCACATTACGAAATATAATGCTGAGGAATTTACGTTTGCCGGAACCGCGATTTATGTTCACATTAGACATATTTCCGCATTATACACGTTCTCTATTGAGCAAGTTTTATTGTATCAAGCAATTAAGCAGGTGTGACAAATCACAAGGTCTCTTGTACACATTTTGATTCTTTAAGGTTCCTTTTTTTTGTGAATAGGATTATTTCTTTTGAAATATAATACATTGTTTACTATAATATATGTTTTATTTAATTTTTGTTTCAATACGCCTCTTAATAATGTTATTCAATAAAATGACAATGTTTTTTTTCATTGCATTTTTTTATAAAGCTTGTTTGTTTCTAAAATTTGTATGAAAATAAATTAGTGATTTGCAATTTCCATAAAAGCATATTATTATATTTCGGCAAATACTCTAAAGACAAAATTTCAGCCATTATTTAGAAAATTTTGAAAACTTCACAGGCGCTTCATATAAAATATTCCCTAATATAAAATATTTTTATCATCTCCGGAATGGGACAACCAGATCGTACTCCTGATGTAATTATCAAATTTCATCTCAAAACCTAATCAGTTTTCACAGAATTATAAGTGATTCATTTTACACTCAGCCACTCGTCCAGAAACTCAAATTTCAGGTACAAAATGTTCACTATATCTTTAAACGTCTATCCTTTTTTATATAAAATGTACTACAATGGGTCCTGTAATCACTTAGAAAAAATTAACTGTGAAGGCATCTTTCTCTACCATACACCTCTTAAAGTGCAGAGCAGTTATTTACCACCTTGCGTAGAATAAAATTGTTAAATTTTGAAATAAGTCCATGTGTAATTTTTCGAAAACATTTCGCGTGAGGTAAAGGTGTGAAATATATGCAAGTTTTAAACAATTGTTTTATGAAAAAGATTCCATTTTTTCTTCAAATTTTGGTTTTTCGGATAGAGCAGAAAATGTTTAAAACATGGCGAAGGTTTTATTTTCTTTAAACTCTCTAAACTTTTGAAAATGTCGAAAGTTACAAATGATTCGATAATAATTATCTGCTGTTGTAGCATCACTAATTTCTTTATTTTTTCCTAAAACCTAAAAAGTATGCGTAAAAATTTTGCCTGTACTCTCTGAATTTTCAAAATTACAAATAACAGGAGAAAATATTTAATGTTTTAGCACCACCAGTTAATTATTCATTTTACGAATTTAAATTAATTTATTGTTTAATTAATTTATTGTTAGTTACTTTATTGCGGTCTTACTTTATTATTATTATTACTATTATTACTATTATTACTATTATTTCTATTTAGTCTCTTTCTGATGAAATCCTTGCTATGCCCAAGTATATTTTCGTTCTTAAAATTCCACTGTCTTCTTCCTCCGTCTTCAGCCTGCCATGTTGTATTGCATTTCGTTCTCGTTACCAACAATCACTTAATTATGAACTGCAATTTGAGTGGAATTTATAATGCAATTGTGGACATACACCACAGTAGGAGGCATAATAATTAAAAATTGAGAGCCTTTTTATTCATGATTATTACTGATTAAATGATGTTGATGAGTTACAGTCAAGTCTCAGTATGATAATTTTATAAAGACGCCAAACATTACTATTCGGCTACGAAAAACAGTTTATAATCGTGATAAAAAATGAGCCAGGTAAATATAAACTCTGGAGTGACTAAATTGACAAGGTTCGTAAGTTGAATTTTAAAAATATACAGATTTTCAATTCTGCGAGAAACCATTTACATTATAGAAAATGATAGCAAGACTATTTCAAGTTGTTTATTCTTTATTCATTTCATTTAACAAGGATGTAAGTCAAAATGCTGTTAATTTAGGAAAACATGGACAATCTCTGATTGTAGATAATTACTGTACGTCTCTATCTGAAAAAAATAATAATTTTTTTAAAATACAAGTTGAATTTTGCTTCGCAAAAAAAATCGAATTTACAGTTATAATAGTGTTACTGTTCCAAATATTTTCTTTCCAGTTCATACCCCATCATAATTAGAGAATTCTGTATTAATGATCCATGCATGTTGTGCACGTTTTGCTTGTCTTTCAGAATGATAAATTGTTTCATTGGAACAGAACGCTCTCGTAATAAGTTGGCCATCTAACACAAGGAAAGCGCCATAAGAATTCAATTACTTTGTACATTAAACTCATAAAATTATTTTAAACTCGTGCACATTACCGTATACGATATAAAAACAAGAAGAAAATCGTTATTTATCTAGGAAGGAGAAATATTTATCTAGGAAGACATTTTTATAAAGGGTAACTACTTTTTTAATAAAAGCAGTGATGGCGACGTTGCACTCTACAGTGAATTTGGACAATCTTCTGGAAGCTATTAAACCAATGTACTCTCTTTCAAGAATTGTGGGTTTGGCTCCGTATCCACTTGCATCATCATTTACACGCAAAAGCAGAGTCACAGCCTTTTTTAGGGATACTCTCTATACAGTGTTAATAATGTGTGTAATTACCCCATTAGTGGCAAAGGCAGTATTTACATCCGCATATACTCAGTACTTGCCAAATTTCTATTTCTCCGTCCCTTCCGCGGCGCTTTATATCGTCATGTGGTTACAGTGGGGAGTTTTTTTACTGGTGAGTTTGATCCATAAATCTAAATTCACGGCGATTCTTCGCCAAATTGCTCACGTTGACCGTGCCTTACACAAGAACATCGTAAATCCTTATTACAGGATGGGGATAATCATTCGCTTAGAAATACTATTGGTAGCAATTATGTATTGCATTTATATCACAATAGATGCACATACATTGATGAAGTATGAGGATGGGTCGCCTGCGATCGCGAGAACCTGCCTGTTCATTGTAATATGGTGTTTTTTACTGCAGTACGTAAATATGGTGTTCTTTATATCTCAACGATTCCGAACTTTAAATAAGCGAATTGATAAACTGTCGTGCAAAATCCAAATGATTAGTCAACATTTTTCACAGAGAGATTTGCCAAACAATACAAAACAATACCAACTACTATTGAATGAAAACATCGTGTTAGAAATACATACATTGAGGGTAATACAATACAATCTACGCGAAATTATATCTCGCATCAACTCCTATTACGGATTCCCTTTAACTCTGGAAGTGGTGTCTCTCTTCGGAAGACTTCTCGTCTTCTCCTACGTGTCAGTGTTCGGCGTGCAGCCTTCAGTGTGCAACCTCAAAAACAGTTCGTACGTCACCTTCCTTACGTCGACTGCGCAGTTCGCAATGGGCATGTTCCTGCTGGAGCTGTTCTCGGTGACGTTGGTGCCCGGGTGGGCGCGCGCGCAGGCGGCACGCGTGGCCACGCACGCCACGCGCCTGGTGCTGGCCCTGCCAAAGGGGCCTGCTGCGCGCGAGGCGAAGCTGCTGCGCATGCACGCGGCCCATTGGCCCGTGGACTTCTCCGCTGCCGGCTTGCTCTCCGTGGATCTCCCTTTGGTGGCGTCGGTTGTGAACGCGGTCGCTTCTTGGAGCATTGTGATTCTTAATAAGTGACTCTCACAACACGCGTGGGGCAAATGTGGAACGACTGGAATTGTTGACGACTCACTATTTACACTACGTATGTTTGTCAATGCAATTTGTCAATTTCAATGAAATATTTTATTTTTTGTGTACACGGGATAACAGACAATTGATAAACACCCTGGGATTGGCCAATTTACTTGTTATGTCCCGCTTTAAGAGGATTACTAACATAATAGTATTGACTTGGCGCCTCTGGATACTAACAAGTAAAATATTGCTATTTGAGTCATGCAGTTTCCTAATAGAAATCAGTTTTAAACATATTAGTTTTCTAGGTAGTCTTTAGCAATGAGTAGTATCTTTAACAATGAAAGTTAGATGTAAAAGTACCTACATAAATACTTATTTGTATTTTGTTACAGTAGCTACAACCGTTTGAAGCTTTTAATGTGTCATTTAACACACTCTCATATTCATATTCATATTCATATTCATATCCGAGTTCACTTCATCAATGCTTATCAAATTCATGAGATACGTTGTGTAATGCTTTCTTATAATTATTTGTCTCAATTTAATACTTAAAGTGCCAATGTTCATTTTGTATTCATTACAAATTCGTACAGATTTACACAGAAATTGATTCACATCAAAATGCTTTTCCGCACCATTTCAACAGATATCATCCATTCAATTTTGGAACACGATGGTCTTTCTTGAAACGATATAACAAAGTGATCAATTATGAGTATAATGTGATTTCTAAATGATGATACTATAAATGATAAATATGATAAATGATAATGATAAATATAATGATTGTTAAAGTATATTGCGTAGTAAAGTGACATTTGATGTTATGTGTTTTTATTAATGAGCGTTTTTTCAAGGATTGTTAACAAGAGTATTCGCTCCGATGTAACAATATCTACTTTCAAGGGTAAATCAGCAAAACATTTGGGCTCTTACCTCTCATCATGTCCATCGTCAAGGAATAATACTTCCTGCCGCGACATGGAGAACGATAATTTGAATAACTATATTTACCGATGAATTCTAGATGTGCAGAGATAATGAAGTTACATTTATGCCCAGAAGCAAAAAAAGGGGCCATCTCAGCATTTGCTCAATTGATCGGGGAAACTGGATGAAAAACCTGATCGAGATGGTGGTCATTGACCCGGATGTTGCGATACAATACTTGTTACATTTATATGTTGTTTACATTTCTACAGTCCAAATGGTAAATAGTGCATTAAATATCACTGTTATAATTAATGTTACTTTCCTTGTGATCAATATAGTCTCTATTTGTATAGAAACAGTTATGCAGCAGAAACGATTTCACTTGGGATTTAAACTGTTCTATCGAATTTAATCGTTTAATATCATCTGGCAAAGTATTGTAAAATAATGTACATGTATTGTATGTGAATTTTTTGTAATGAGCTTTTGATACTATCACATGATGAATATGATTTCTACGTCGAGTGTTATAGTTATAGACATCAGCGTTTTCTGAAAATATATTATGGCCCTCAAGCAAGTCATTTTTGACAAGTACCACTGATTCGTAAATCAACAGACAAGGTAATGGTAAAATTTCTAGATTAATAAAGAGAGGCTTACAAGAATGACGGTAGGATTTGGTTATTATTCGTGCAATTCTTTTTTGTAATCTAAGTCTAGGAGCTATAAGATATATTTCCCGATAATATTATGCTATATCTCAGGTGGGAATGAACATTCTCAAAATATACACAACGAACAGTATGAAGGCTGAATGAATTTGAAAGAATTCTGCACTCATGGAATGATGAAGTTCATTTTGTGTTCAATTCATTTAAATGGACGATCCATGTGAAGTTTGACTGAATTGAGAGACCCAAAAATTTGTTGCCTTAACATCAGTCAATGGTACACTGTTGGTTTTCAATGGAGCACAGGACTGTTTGTTTGAAATAGAAAACTGCATTAAAACCGTTTTCTTTTCATTTACTGTTAATTTGTTATTACGGAACCAATTTGAAACATCTGATATTGTATTATTTATGGTTTCTTCATTGCAAAGAAGGTTTGTGTCTTCCTCAAAGAGAAACTGTTCTTCGGTTTCGAATCGTCGAGGGCATATTGCTTACGTATAGAATGAAGATAATAAAGCCTAAAATCGATCATTGAGGAACTCCATGTGCAATTGGCAGAGTCGGAAAGGTGTGTACATAATGTTCCATCATACCAGTCAGACATTTTTACTCTCTGAGATTGTTGTTAAGATACGAACATATCGAAGGCACTACCACGGATTCCATTTTGAAAGTAAAATGTCATGATCAATGACGTCAAAAACTTTTAAAAGATATAAAAATTATTCAATTGTTGCTTCATTTTGATCCAATAATGAGGCGACATCTTTAAGAAAAGAAAATATGGCTGATTCCTTATATTTTGGTTTCCTAAGTGTATATTAGCAATCTGAAAGCGCGTCGTGTTTATTGAGAAAGGTTTACAGTCGTAAGTAAAAAATTTTCTCTAATTTTTTTTTAAAAACTGGCAGAAGATAATTTTGAATTTCATTTTTGTTGCATTTTTGTATGTGTATCGCTTAGTGCCTGAATATACACTATCAACTTAATAAGAGGTCAAATTCAACTGTTAATGAATAAAGGATATAATATAGAAAATTACTAAATCAATGTTTGCTTTTAAATTTGGGATAATATTGTTTAATTTAATGTTAAAATAATTTTCGAATCAAGTCGTGACGCTCAGATCATTAGGTTGGGAAGCGAGCCGGCAGAAATAAAATTAATGAGACTCGATCTCTATTTATAATGGCTATAGGAAAAAGGGAGCATTTTAAAACATTTCAAGAACAAAAGAACATGACAAACTATTATAATTTTTTTCCAAAAATCTGGAGTTAATTGAGAGTGTTGCACGATTTTTGACACAGCTTACAGCTAGGCCGAATTCAGCCGCTGTCTGGAGGACAAACTTTGCTCTGATCGGTACTTTTCCATGGATTCTCCGATCAACACCAGGCGAATGCCGGAGCAGTACCCAAACAAACGGGCCGTTGACCGCGCGATCTTTCCTTGCTATTCCTTGTTCTCTTCTCCACTCCTTACTTATACTTACACTTACATGCACTACCCTACCATACATGTCAGAAGACTAGTCGGGTGCAAAGAACTTGATCCAGCTGGGGCGGTGTACCGCTATGGGAAATAAAGGGAGAAAACCCCGCTAGCGGAGTGTAGGTCAGCGCCACCTCTCGCCATCCAGCGGGGGACGAACACCGCGACATCCCCTGACCCCCGGGCACTACACTTACGGGACTAATGTTGACGGTCGTTAACACGCTCGGAAACATGAAATAACCAATCAATCGAGATAACTGATAGTAATTTTCTTGATCGTTAATATTCTCTGTACTGAAGAAAAATTTAGAAGATGACTTTTGATATGATCTTTCAAATAGTTCAAATACTTTCAATATTTTATATTTAGTTGTCGATATTCAATTTGAAATATGAGTTACGAGACATTGATATTTTATTTGTGTTCTTCCTGAAAGGATGTCACTGCTTCCATTCAGTTGCCACTCCTACTCGAATTCTTTTCCAACCTAATCGTCTCGCATGTGCCATTCGTGAGGGCAAGGTCATCTTCCTCAAATGTGGCGAATAATGCTTGCCGTTGCTAATAGGAAACGTTCAATACTGCCTACGATACCAAATAACTTGTCGTAAATAACTATTCTTACCCATTGTGACCGCCGCTAAAGTCTTACTAGAGGCTCTGCGCCCAAACAATTTACAAAATAGTGAATATCTACACCATGCGCAGCTTCGTACTAAAGTCGTTTAGTCGTATGAAGCAGAAAACACGGAAGGATTCACCCCCGCCGAGCTAGAGATGTGATGATTTTAGTACTTTCTAGCCCTTAATTCGTAAGAAGAAAAAGTATTCTAATAGTGCACGGGAAGACGGCGAATTTTCGACAGAATAACCCTTATTTCCACATCCTGGTTACAAAAAGTTAATAAATCGTGGTTCTATATAGTAAATGACTTCATCTAGCATGCTGTGTAGTAAGAATACATGTTTTCTGGGTCCTAGATACCGAAATATCGATTGTTGGCGTGAAGTCCGTCTGTTTGCGATCAACGCTAACACCTAAACCGTTCAGGCGATTTTCTCCAACATTGACATTCGTCAATGAATTTAAAGGAGCTCGAGGTCCTCAGAAACGAAGATTTGAATTTACTGGGTGCTTAAATGAAGCCTCAATAACGTTTTCAAAATTTTCTCAAAAATGTCTCCAAATTTTTAGACTAAAAATTGTTCTTGAATAGAGAAAATAATGCTTAAAAGAATTGTGCAAGACCCATTTTTACTAAAAATTTTCGAAAAAATGCAAAAGTTTCAAATTTTCGGCGTCTTCTACTACGTTAACTACAATATTTAAGACATGTTTTTTCTTAATAAAATCTGTTATTGAAAGATGTCTTAAACTGAATCGTTTATTTCAGAAACCCGTCAAATACCAAATTTCTCATGTCGAGAAAAGTGAGAAAAACTGTCCCAATTTTTCAGATTTCAAAATATTTTTTTAATATTAAAGCAGTTAATAAATGCATATTTTTCAGGTAAATCTGGAATAAGCTGTGTCTATCCTTATGGGACGATATTCCACCGCTAAAGCACATTTTAAATTTTGGCGTTTGACGGGTTTCTGAAATAAACGATTCAATTAAGGTCATGTCCAGTTATTCGAAAATAGTAGTTTTCGTGTAATTTTCCGTGAAGTATAGGAATTTTTTTAATTTTTTAAACAATTTTTTTTCTCAAAAACGGCTCCAATATTTTTTTAAATGTTCTGGCCGTATGTTTTAAAGTACGGCACAAAATTGGTGATACTCTAACTTCCGGCAAACACTCCGTACTTTCTAAAATTGCAAAAAGTTAACATTTCTAACCTGCAAAATTGAAGAGAGATTTTTGCCAAAGACAAAATCTGTTTTAAACAATCAGCTCTTTAACAAAGGTAAAGTATAATATTTTTTAAAAAAACAAGTGGTTTTCGAGTAATTTGTGCTTGAAATTAATATAATTTATAAACAAACTCATTTTCTCAACACTACTCCAATTTTTTTATTATTTTTTTCCACGGATAAATCAAGGGACTCTTAAAAGAACGGCGCATGTCTCATTTTTATCATAAGTTGAACTCTAAATTTTCAAAAATTGCGAGTTGGAAATAATGGAAGAGACAATTAGATTTTTAAGCTTGGACCCAAGAGGGTACGTTAGAACGACTGGCGAGTCGTAGTGGGGCAGCAAAGTCTACTGAGAATTAGCGTGGGAAAAGAATGTTGCTGCTTGAAACACTTTTACAACTTCATGTAGTAGTATAATATTGCGAGAAAGTACGTGCTGTTTAAGCACCACTAGTTTACTTTTCGCATACTACTTACGTAGCAAAAAGTATTGTAACGCTGTATAAAGTATTGATATTTTTCTGGCTACTATATGTAGTAAATAACTTTCTATAATATGTAGTGAATTCAGAATTGACATTTTGTATGTTTACGGTATCAAAAAATTTGTTTACAGCAAAACGTCTGTCAGTCCGACCATCCTTTCGTCCGTTCATGTCTCTGTGAACAACGCTAGTGGCCAAACTGTAGATATGATTTTCAGGAAGTTTGACAGTTTCTGATCGATCTACTTGATGTTCGTCCCCTTGAATATGAAACGATATTTTGATTTTGAAGGGTACTTTACATGATATCCAAATGACATTTTCAAAAATTTCCCACATATGGATACATTTTTACTTTCTCGTATACGTACGTATATACGGAGTAATATACGTAGTTTAGGGAAAGTTATGTCATGCTGCGCGAAAAAACGGCAGATTTTCGGCAGAAAAAACTCATGGGCTGACAACGGAAAAGTGGATAAATCCAGTTGCTAAATTAAGAGGAAAAATCTCTAACACGTGGTGTTGCTATAATCCCTGTTTTGTGGGACATTGTGTGATAAGTCAGGAACATCGGGTTTAATTTGAATGGGATTGTATGTAGGCTTGTGAATCAAATAATATTCCTTGTTAAAGAAACCAATAAACAAAGTGTAGTATTCCATGCTTGGTCTCATAGCGCTGTTCATTTGGGGAGACACGGGCCCGGAGAAATTACATACGAAAAATGTAATTTTTAATCTATTCTAATGATAAGCAAGAACGCAATAATAGGGCTATCGAGGTCATTCCACGGACAATCACGAGCCCGAAGACATCCGAGGAGGAGGCCATTGCGGTAAGCTTACGAACGTTATTGAAAGCCCTACGGGACCTTAATGTTTGCACAGAGAAAAAGTTAATCATTTCATTAATAAGCTCAATAGAATTTGTTTGAATGTCAAAATACTAATTAATTTTTCTTTTTTTAAGAAAAGAAAAGACAGCTCATTTATTGTGGCTTCCATCAATTCAATAATTGGTTTTAATAATAGAACTTCCAGGAATTGTAATTCTGTATAGAATTGCTCCACATGCAGCAGGTAAGGAGTAAAATTTTGTATATCGAAACCCATGATTAAAATTGAAATTGAAATTAATAAAATAACGATTAACATACAGAGAACTTATGAGCATAACAGGCCAACGGAAGAAATAATAATATTGATAATAGCAGAGGAAGAAATCCCCTTCATATTTTGCATCGTCAATTTTTAATGGGTTACCTCTAGGTATTTACAATGTTATTATTTTGTATGATCTTCTCATTTCCATCTTCCTGTTCTTACTATCAAAGTTTTCTCTGGATACTTCATATCTTAACACACCACCTCTGTAGCAGCAAGGCAAACCCGTCCCCGTTGCCTGGAAGTCCGGCCCTCTGCCCTCTGCTGTGCTTCCGCGCGAGGCCGTTCCCGCGGCCGTTACGCCCTGGGCCGTTTAAGGCTGCGCCACCAGCGCCGGTTAACGGCAGCCGCCGGAATCCCCAATCGGCCCCTGCACCCCTCGCCCCCACCCGCACTGCGGCCCCGATTCCCACACTCCTGCCCCTGCCCACGCGCTCCCACTTCGATTCCCGCCCCGCCCCCGCCGCTGCTCCCACACCCATTTCCGTTACCGCACTAGCTCCCCGCCCCCACCCCCGCTTCGCCCCCGCCCCGCCCTCCCGCCTCGCCCCACACCGCCCTCACATCCGCCCCCACACCACCCCCATCCGCCCCCACACCGCCCCCACCGCCGCGCCACCGCCGCCCCCACCGCCGCCCCCACCGCCGCCCCCACCGCCGCCCCCACCGCCGCCCCCACCGTCGCCCCGTCCCCGTTCCCGTCCCGGCCCTCGCGACCGCCTTCGCTCGCATCTCCGCCATCCTTTCCAGCCCCTCCCCACCCCACTACCCTGCCTGATATCAGCGCTCTCGGTGCCTGCCGCCGAAGAGTTTTGCGTGGAGGCTCTTCGGGACGACCTGCCTCGCCTGCCGCAATCCCCGCGCCGGTCGGCGTCGTTTTCGACTGATCAGCTTCTGCACTTCCAGTTTGAAAGTCGTTAACGCAAGACGGAGTTTCATGTTCTCGTTAGATATTTCCTCGGTGTCTTAGAAGAATGACTTATCCCTGAATGCAAACATATTTTCTGCACAAATGTGACCCTTAATTGGATACAGCTCTTAGAAAGAACAAATTGCAATCATCATTGACAATATTAAAATGTTATGGAAACATGTCACGAAATAAATTGCTGAATTCGAATGGGAAAAAACCAACTCAGGCGCAGGAAGGTGCGTTTACGATATATTTTGTGAAACCCAGAGAGATATGCTATTTGAATGTTTCTTGTCTGCCTCACGCATTCGCGTACAAAAATTTGCCTACTCAGCAGGCGTCGCCAAATCACCACATTCGTCGTGAAAATTCGCATTCGTGAGTTTCTTGGGGAAAACCTCGCTAGCCGACGGATGCCAGCATCCATCGGGTAAAGATCACCGTCCCCTCTCTATTAATGCAATACACTTACGGGAATAATGATATTAGCAGTTGGCGTACCCGGAATCACTAATTAATCAATCAATTTCTTTCATGTCATAGGTGACACGTACAACTCTGTAACTTATCACACCACAAGGATGCTCGATATCTTGAGAGTGGTAGTGCGAGGTGTGATTGATTGTTAGTGATTCCAGGTGCGCCAACGACTAACGTCATTATTCCCCTAAGTGCAGTTCACATTTTTCCTCTTGGGAGGTGGCAGTGATCTGTCTCCGCTGGATGGCCACATCCGGCGCCGACCAACCATCGGCTAGCAGGGTTTTCCTCAACCATGTATCTCCTACCAGCATGGCGCCACCCCGCCCGGGGCAAGCTCTATTGTAGCGTCGTGTCGCTAAAACAGCGTGGGCACGTGGCGCGAGGTGTGCACCGGATGCGTAGACAAAGGCAGAAGCTATGGCGCACGGGGCTTTTCCGACAGGGTGTGCGGGCGTTAGGGTGGAGGCAATGGAGGCGGCGGGCAGCGTCGCGAGGGCTATTTAAGGGCCGTAAGAACAATAGCTCCTTCTTCTTCTGATCCTCGCAGCAGCAGCGTAGGTCGTCCGTGAGAGGTGCGAACGTGCACGCGGCGCAAGAAGCCGGCAGTTATTGTCGTGACTAGTGAGACATGTAGTCGGTCTCAGGGCAGGCGGTACTACGCACGGCGAAACATTAGGTAGTATGTTGCGGCGTGGCAGCCGTTGTAAATATCTCTCCTAGCAGTGGGGTCTATTTAGTTAGTTAATTGTATACAGTGCATTGGTTATTTGTGACTACGGTCTAAATTGTGAATAAACCTGCTGTTATTACAACCCACTCTCGTCTGTGTACTGATTACACCCGTATGACGCCACACTATGTTCTCGACCGGTCTCCCGGCATGTGTGGTAGTGTAGTGCATGTCAGTGTAAGTGCGTTTAAGAAACGAGTTAGGATAGGACAAGGAAGAGGAAGGAAAGAACACGCTATCCGTGGCCCATTTTTAGGGTGTTGCTCCGGCATGCGCCTGGTATTGATCGGAGAGATCACGGAAAACTACCGGTCAGAGCAGCCAGCCTTTAGAATTTTCCTCCAGACGGCAACTAAATTCGACCTAGCTGACAAGCTAGTGTCAAAAATTCTGCCACTTTCGGGACTGAAATCTAGAACCTTCCGTCAGAGGCACTGCAGTGACATCTATTGATGGCCTGAGCCACCTCTCCCGTTAATTATGCCTTCATCTACAGTTAAATATTATTTTTTCGAAAAAAATTTCATCGAAAAAGTTGCATACATTGGGATAATTATATTTTACTTACAACAATTTTATGTTATATATGATAAAATACATAAAATTTGGAATTACTTTTTATATGGAAATTGATGCTAAAATCTTCCGAGCTTTCATTTGAGCGAATTCATCTATAATATGGACAACACTTATCTTTTTTACTTTCTTATAGTCAAAGCTAAGCGTAAGTGGTTTAGTGACATGCACCCAAAACATTTTCGGAATCCCAATTAAGTCGGAGTGTAGGGTTAGTTGCCATAGCTGTCCCTCCCTCCGGACGACATTGCCTAAAAGTAAGCATTCAATAGTGATTCGGCCAGTCGTTGCTTAATTGTTCACACAAGCGATCACATCTACTTTGTGATTATCAAATAATTCTATCAAATATTTTCGAAATATTACTAGACTAGTCCTTATATGTATGAAAATAGCACAAATTTTTCGATTTTTGTCTTAGTTTATATCACATTGCGAAAACTAAGTTGAAATCTAGTTAGATTAAATTTTTTATGCGAAACATTCTAAGGATAATTATGAATGCAGTTTTCTTTGTAAAGAATAAACTGAATTTAGTGGTTTGTTATCTTGGTTATGTAAAGAATATGCGTTGCATGTACGTGCACTAAATAAAATGTAATTAGTGATATGCTGCAATAAAAATACTGCTGAACAAAATAGCTAATTTTTTGGATTTTTCGCTAGTTCTTGGATATCTAAAGAAACCGTAGACACCTGATAGTTCCCCACTCACCTGATTGGAGTCTGCATAGTTTGCTTTTAATTCTGTGCGTATTGGGAATTAGTAATATAGAGATAACGTGTACTTTTGAAAGGCAAATGTTTATCTTATTTAAAAACGTAGAACGTTTTCACAAGCCTACATACATACCCAAAAAATAATAATATACCCCTAAATTGCGACAATATTACACTGTTGTATAAAGAAACAATAATTTAAATTACGAGTCTCATAAAAAGTAACACGACTGATAATGAGGATAATATATCTAATGATATTATGTTTTTACGCGTGCAATACCATAATTCTCTCTCCTGAACTATAAATACGTACAACTTATAGTCTTTCTCCTATCTCATTTATTATATCTCCAATATGCTTAATTGACGTTTCTCGTCCTTTACTATCTTCTTCTTTAAGAAAAATTTTCTCAGAATATTGCATTCAAATAATGAATTTTTCATTGCCTCCTTTTATAAGACGGGTTGAACAGCAGCTCCATTGGATTTGAATTAGTGAAATCGTTCATTCTTCGCTTATCGTGGTCCCGAAGCATCAGTTACATGTTACTGTATTGATCGAGTTTATTTCGTCGCAGAGCATTCATACGCAAGCGTTTTAGTATATTTAGGTTAATTGCTTCCAAAGTAATTGCTCAATGCTAAAACGATAAGCTGCAGTTGCATGGTAGGTTTGACAAATGAAAAAGAACGCTAATGAAGTATTTTTATTATATTACATATGAGAGATATTCACGAATTGTCGGTAACTTAACATGTGAGGATAATGCACAATTTATAACGTCTTCATGTTTTTATTTTATTGTAAAATGCTCATATTATGTATAGTATGAGTATTTATAATTTTCCCTGAATGTTGGTTTTCTGGCTGGATACAAATATACGAAATAGCAAATCAAAACACAATGATAAGTACTATTTCAATAGTTTGAAGGCTGTGCGTCGGAAATTAATTCTGATCTGGCGTTGTTTGTTGAGTCGTGCAGAACTATTCATATTCATTTTCTTTAGTTTGAACGTACGTTCAAATTTTATATATTTTAAAAGATAACAACTCGAATATGTGCATAGTCTTGATCCTAATATTCACTTTCTTCAATTGACATTAATGCTGATTTTTAAAAATATTCGTTTTCTTGGCAGTTTAGTGAAACACTATCTGAATTTACCTTACCCGCGACCAAAGGCTTGTTAAAGGCAACCTCGCTGCTGAGAGACCTCATCAGACGAGGCTGTCAATGGGAGGAGTGTCTAGGTACTCGGTGCGAGTAGTCGACCGCAAACGTTGGTACATTCAATTTGCGCGCTGTAAGACATGTACGAAATACGTTTAGGATAGAGATTCTCAAACTTTTTCTTTCATCAGCCCTTTTAAGGTAATTGTTTGACTCATGGACACCCTATATTTTCTCTCTAATATACTTCTTCTATATTCATAACACAAAGAATTTCAAATAAATGTCTTAATAATAACATTTTTTAGACAGATATTCTCGTAAATATCTGAATTTTAAATAATCGAAAACGCTTCATCTTTGTATTAACTGAGTAATCTTCATTGTATTGCAATAGTTAAAAAAGTTTGAGTGTGTTTTAAGAACTGGCCGTAACCTTTCTTCAGTGCGTATTCCAGAGATTACTTCCTTCCACGATAGAGTATCATTGTGAATGCACAGTTATAATTTCTTGAAGTTTCTAAACATCCTAATTCTTCAATATGAATGACAGATACGAAAGAAAAGGAGTGAATTTGTATATATTTCGTTGCTTTCTATTAAAAATAATTATCAAGTTAATTAATATTGTTGTAATCAATGTGATCCTCATTACAATGATCAGTCGCCGGTTTATATTCGGCTATTGACCCACCAAACTATCTCTTAATCATCATTGACCCCCTTCTAAATCTCACCGACTTCGAAGGGGTCGATTCAGACCCCGTTAGGACGCCCATACTGAAGTACGTCGTTTGCATTTTCGTCTATTATGATGAATTTGTATTATTATTACTACTATTGATTCAGAATTGTTATAGAACATAATTGGACATTACCGAAGTGTAATGTTGACCGATGTTTTTGTTAATGTCTGGAAATGAAAATCCAAGGATCATCGCTAACAACTATCATCATCAATATCTTATCTACCTCTAAAGAATTAAGCAAAAACACTTTCCTCATGTTGTCTGCACTATCACTTAAATGCTTTCCAGTAAATTGACTCGAGAAGTTTTAGATAACTTTACAGTAATTTCTTAATTTTCATTCTGAATTCATAACGTAGGTTAATTACCTGCCTTCACTCCAAAGAAGACAATCTTAAAGAAAATCATTAACAGAAATTGACCTCTATCATTAGTTACGAATGCAAAATACAAGTAGTCAGGTTTCTTTTCTTTAATTACATTTGTTTCCACTAGATACTTGCCACATTGCTCGAAATCAGATTTGTAGCAAATTTTTAAAACCATTTTGCTGTAGAGGAGAAATGCCTGTATTAGTGACTTATGCAAATAACTAGATATAAATTACTAACTATTAAATACTATTATATAAATAACTAATTAGGTGTTTAAGTAGAGCTTTCTTCACAAGGGAGAACAGTTGTGTCCCGAGCGCGTCAGCTCGAGGAACACATTCTCCCGAGTGAATAAGGCTCATGTAAACCCAGTGTCATATACAAAACTTAATTTATAAACAATATTTCTTGGCATGCACACTTATGCCACGGAGGACAAAGCAGTACAGTAGATGGTGCATCCTTAGGGGGTCGCTTTTAAATGGCAGTGATTTCAGCTGGTTTGCATTTTACATGGAAAATGAAAGAAGTTTTGTATCAGACAAACGTTACATTTTATTTAGACTCTGACGATGAATATCCACAAATTCCTAATTATATCAAGAAAGAATTATTACGTGATGTTTCAAAATTATTCTCTGAAAAATGGAGGCATATCTTCGAAAAGAGTAAAAATGTTACTGCAAATGAATAAATGACAGGAAAGTAAGAAAAGTTTCAGAAGAAATTCTACTTGTGTATTTTAATAATAAATCAAAAGCATACATCGTTTTGGAGGTATTATTCAATGGTGATGGCAAGGTTGCGTGTCAAAGAAAATGTTGATATCTCTAAATATGTGCATATTTCTCTGAAAAACATTGTTGACGATATGTGTTTAACATTTTAATTGATATTGATATTTTTAGTTATTGTTAATCGATTGGATTTTTGACGAGACACGAAAAAGGCTACTATCCAAAAAACTAAGACTTTCACAAAGCTTAAGTTTTACAGATTTGTTGAAGAAGCTTGGGAAAATCAGTATTTATTGTTGAAGGCTTTTAACTTGCATATTTGTATTCTCTTAGACTTATGGTATATCCGAACTCTCTTTCTCAGATTGTAATGATAATGAGAGTAGCTCGTGGATGGTTTACTTTAATCCCGCTCTGTGGTTGCTTTAATCCCGGGAAGAATGAAGACACATTTTAACATAGAAAAAGTATGATTAAAGCCGCAATTTAATCACGTTTCAAAATAAAGCGTATTATTACGTCATTGTGATTTATATAAACATACATTCGACAGTTAAATGTGTGTTTTAACCATAAATAATAAAGGTAAATAATACGACGGTAGCGGTGTTAGCAGTGGGAGCTGTCGATGCAGCTCAGCTGCCGGCTGCTCTGCGCCTGTAAAATGAGATATTCCTTTGACATATATACTTGGCGAATATTTTCTTATCAATTCTTGCCAAAAACGCTTATTTCCATCTGTATTCAGAATTCAACTTGTTTATGGGTTAGGGTAGCGATTCTAGAATTTAAGGAACGTGCACAGAATACACTTCTCTTCACAGTACATCACAAACATTTTTAACTCTTAATTGAAAAAACATGTTCAAACAAGCATTGTGTATGAATAAAAAAAACTACCATAATGCGCGAACACGCACGGAAAAATATGCATTTCGAAAATAAATTTGCCAATAAATATGTAAATACAAAATTTGCAAGCTCAACGAATCTTAAATAGAAACATGCATTTGCATGCAAATCCTGTCACCTGTCATTACATCTTAGAACATTAGGTTCGAAAAATAATTCTTTCAAAGCAAATATCAACAAAAATTCGACAATTAAAATGGCGATTCGTACAACTTTAACATGTCCCAACAATGATAAGGAATTCATAGAATATCCAACTGCCTCCAAGCACTTTTCAAATGACTATCAGAGGCAAACAGCACCTCAAACGAAGCGAGGGAGAAATTGAACAAGAAATTCGAATTGACCATTTCCATTTTTTTGTGTTTTCAATTTTTGAAAATACAAAGATTTTTCTGAAAATGGGACGAGAACAATTTCCTTTACCGTTCTTTGTTTCATACATGAACATATTTGAGATCGTGTCTGAGAAAATAATTGTTTAAAATTTAAAAATTTTTAACATCAACTTATTTGAATATGTTTTTGATAAACACCTTTCATTACGGAGAAAAAATCATCTTTATAATTGTAGTTTTAGGAAGACGCCAAAATTTGGAATTTTTGCAACTTACCAAAATTGAGGGATTTCAACGAAATTGAGACCTACACCACTCTCTTAAGCGACCTTTACCCTATTCGAGGTCAACATTTATTCGAAAAGTGCTTTAGTGCCCTTTTTTAAAAAACTAGTTAAATTTTTTTAAATGCCTTTATTTTACACAAAAGTACGCGAAAACTACTCCAAGTTTCGAAATCTTACATAATAGTATTAGTATAAAACAAATATAAAACAAAAACAATGAGATAACGACGTGGTACCTGTAAATTTCCTAGGTTATGTTACACCATAATGTCGAGATGTAATATAAAACCAGGCACTTGTAATCTTAAACAATGGTGGTCTAAAGGACCATATTGAAGAGGCATTGAGGAATGCAATTGTTTACCTTGGAAGATCTTCTTCCAATCTATATATTTAAAAAAATAAGGTATTCTTCCATGGCTTCGTTTAGAGCTTCTACTGAACCGATTGTAGTATTTTTTCCTTTAAATGAAAGAATGTGATCCCTAGATGTGTTATCAGATATTGTTTGTGTTTATTCACCAACATTTACGGTGTAAATTAATTAATTAAATCATTCTTTAATAGTACGCTTATCAATAGTCAATTGTTTTCTTCCAAAGGGTGGCTGTTTGAAATACATATATATGAGTATAAATGTGGGTCCCCGCCGCTTCATGGTGGCGCTGCTTATTTTTTTTGTTTTGATTCTTGAGATTTGTTCACAATTCGTCAAGGTTTTGTTTCAGTGTAATAATTGCATTGTGAAGATGACAGTTTGCATATACATATTTGCTTTTGTAGTGTATTCTGTAGAGAACATTCGGACAGTGGGTTTTGTGCGGTTGTAGTGAAGTTGTTTACAGGTTATGTCGAATTCCGAATCGTTGCCCACGCGCCCCAAAAGACTCAAACGCACTACATTGACTGGGAGCAGGGAAAGAGAAAGTCAGCGTATGTGTCGTGATAGTGAGGTCATTTCGTTTTCTGTTGGGTTATTGTCTATGAAATGTCAGTTTTGTTCTACTTTGTACTTCCCATGTCAGAGAAATTCTGTAAATGAGTTTACTGTGTGTTGCTTACATGGGAAAATAAGTTTACCTTCGAGCAATATGCCAGAAGAAATCAAACAGTTGTTTATAGGAGATTATGACACATCAAAAACCTTTAGAAATAATATCCGTTAGTATAATAGTGGTCTTTCTTTTGTGTAATTTGGTGCCGATATTGCATTACCACCTGGTCATGGGCCATACGTGTTCAACATTTTGTGAACTCCACATCACAGAATATCTTCGTTATACCCTGAAGATTCAAACAATGCAACATATTGTGAACATTAGTCTGGGCACAGTATTTTACATTTGTCTTAGATCACACCGTCATATTTTGACGGGTTCTCACTAGTTGAAATTAATACTTTAAGGTATAGGAGCATGTTCGATATACAACGATTCAAGGTTCTGTGTGTGTAGGTGAGGCCAAAGTAAAAGTAAAAAAAAAGTAAAGTAAAAGTGGTGTAAAAATAGACCATGAATTTGAGATGTTTAATGTACTACCAGAAAGCTTGGTCTTGAATTTTTTTTAAACCAATGAAAGTAAAATCAAAAGGTTGCAAAATGAGTTCAGACTGAAACACGATAATAAATTCAACAAAATTTACAATTTTAATGCTAATAACCTTAAAAATAACAGCATTAAATCTTCCATTTCCTTCTTTCAGAATGTCATTGACAAATGACTTATGAATCTTTCTAATGCTTCTATGCCTAGAGAAGTGGAAAAAATCCTTAGTCTTGATGCTGATTTTGCCAGCCCACCAACTAATAAGAAACATCTCCCGATAGTTGAATTTATTAAAGGTGTAGAAAGCAATTGCCAATTGATTGATGAAAAAAAACGTAACATAGCTAGAATAGAATTTGTTAATCTCTTATTACATATTAAGAGAGAAGCGTTAATGCTTAGATTCTTATTAGAGATAGAAACGATGAAGTGCAAGAATAGGTTTCGACATAATTGTACAGCCAAATTACAATGCTTGATTTAAGGAAATAGGATGCGGTATACCGAGGAGGAGTAAGGAACGAAGGCACTTGAAATAGGATAGTGAGGGATAGAGTTGAGAACGAGTTGAGAAGTTCTACTGGGATAAAGAAGGTAGGAGTTGTAGGATTTGTGAAGATATGGCGGATAATTGGAAACATGTGTTTGAGGTGCGCGGGAGACGTTGGAGAACGGTTAATGAATACAGATGATTCAGAAAGATAGAAAAATATTATATAATGACGGAGATGCAGAAGGAGAAATGAAGAGGGCTATTAAACCAACAGAGGAAGCAGGAAGATAATGTAGGAATAGGGGACGTTAGAGAGGACAAAGTAAAGTTTAGTTAAGCAATAAGGAAAAGTCTGGAAGTATAATTGATGGACATGTGAATGGAAAGTTGTGTAAATGTAAAAGTTGTAAAAGGGCTATAAACGTGGAGCTCCGTATCATATAAGGAAAGAAAGTTGAGAAAATAGAGGGAGAGGAATATACGAGGGGGAGGTGGAGTTTGTAAGTAAAACTTTAGGAATGATATGTGCGAAAATTTATTACCTCCAGCTTTAAAATATTCTGAATAAATGATGATGAAACAAAGGATCATCGCGTCATACGCCTTAAGAAACTAACCAGGATGTTCTCTTAATGCAGATGATTGATTTTTTCATGTTTTCGGCGTGTCATTTACAATGGCCATTATCTTAGTAAGTGTAGTGCATGGTTTTATCATGGAGGTGGCGGTGCTCTTCCCCACTGAATAATGACATCAGGCGCCGGCCTACACGTTGCATTGCCCGTTTATCCCAGGTACACCCACCAACTGAGCACCGCCCTAGCTGAAGAAGGTCTAAGCTCGCGACTGGTCGCATAACATGCAAGGTAGTGTAGTGTAAATACCTGGGTGGAAGGGGTGAGGATAGAGCAAGGAAGAAGAAGGAAAGATCGCGCGCTTCCTTGGCCCGTTTGGTAGGAAACTGTTCCGACGTTCGCCTGGAATTATTCGGAACCACGGGAAACTACTGATCCGAAGAGCAGGCCGGTAGAGTTCTCTTCCAGATAGCGACTGAATTCGACCTACCTGACAGCACAGCAATGCTAGCTGACAAAATAGCTTCTGTCGAAAATCTTGTCATCGTTGGGACTCGAACTTAGGGCCTCCCGGTCAGGGGAACTGCAGTAATATCAGTTGGTGCCCTGGGCCACCTCTCCCTAAGCCGATCGGAGATTCCTCGCAAAACTGCCGATAAGAACCTCCAGCCGCTAGAATTGTCCTTCAGACAGGGCTGTATTCTACCTAGCTATCTAGCTGGTGTGAAAAATCCTTCCACTGTCGGGACTCTACCCCTATACTCCAATTAAAATAGGAAGTCCTTTCAGAAGCCACGAGCTGCCAGGAGAGGGAAACAGAGTGGTCGAATTGCGTGCTTCGTTACGCCTTAAATTTTTGGTATTGAAGCAATTGGAATTGCCTCATCTGTTTTGAGCTCGTGACCTTGAAACGACTTCGTGTTTTAATCAAAGTATAGGTGTTATAACAAGCTACAAGCTTCCTAAATGCATTACTAGAAGCATTATGTATTTGTACGCACACCAAACAGGCCTAGTACGCATTTTTTTAATTATATTCAGTGTGTTCATAATGTGTTCAGTGTTTTATATCCACTCAGTCAGCGTAGCCCGACGGCTGGATGCCACGCTAATATGATAATCACAAACGCGCAGCTGCATCCTAAAGATTTATTAGAATTGCTTGTACGTCCTACCGCTTCGACAATTCTTTGATACGCCCACTGCTCAAATCCCGTCGCTTCACCCGTGGCGCTTTCTGAAAATCATTACGACATCCAGATGATTTAACATATTAATCTTTATCACGTACGGAAATTTCTAAATTGCAATTTGTTATTTTCCGTAACTATATACCTTTCAGTTAAGGCACTGTCCGAGATTCCTTTAATTACATTATGTACAACGCTGACTCGGATTGACTGAATGCCTTTCCGCCCGCGAAACGTGTCATCCTCCCATCACATTCGCACCATACAGTCAGTCGGACTAAGATGTTCATGCGAGACACATCCACGTCTCGCCGCTCTGCATTCAATCATGTGTATCGCACTATATTGTCAATTTAACTGCTTGGTCTCAAACTTCTTTTGTTTTGTCTAAACCAGGGCGTAAAGTGAATGTGCAAAACAATTCTTACATGCTATGTAAAATATGTGTGCCGGAAAACTATTAATCTATCGCAACAGTGATTTGGCCAATACCATTCTCGCAAGTCGCACAATGTACTGTTTCTAATTTTTGGAACCTTGAACAGTTTGTGCGAACAATTAATTTAACTACATGCGTGTGACTGTCACATATTGTCGGCTCGTACATTCACGCCACAAATTGAATAGTTCTACTAATCGTGGCAATGAAAGTTGCATAAATTAGTATGGTGATTATTAGCAACTCCATTCAGTGTGTGCTCGTCTTCTGGCAAGGAGTGATAGTCATGCATTCCTTACGTGAGCTCAGCCGGCGCCAGATACGTTGCGTGGGCCCCTGAGGGTCACCTCAGCTGACCCCAATGGCAAGCGACGCCAACTGTGTCGGCACGCCTGTCATCGCGCTGTGACAACTGGTGCATTCTCAAGTCACCGCATATGATTGCTACGTCTTACAGCATTATGTGTGCGAAACTTGAACTGTTCATGCGTAGAAAATCGATAGCGCTTTAACGTTCGAGGGTGCATACACTCTTTTATTCCAGACATTTGACAGCGTGTGTACTTGCTCACAATATATACAGTGGTCCTTCGAAGCTATTGGAGGTAAGTGATCGAGTGGATACTAATTATAGGGTATCCTTCTGAGCCAGGAAACTGCTAACTACACCAACTCCATCAATAGGACATCTCGATAAGAGGTACTTGATGCCCTGAAGCTAGTGTTGTTGTATACCAAATCAAAAAGCAAAGACAATCTGTGACACAACAATTTATTCATTTCACAACATTCAAAGAATTCCCAAAACACAAGTTTTGCCAGAGTCTAGATAATCAGGAGAATTGTTCATCAGCCGGGTCGTTGTAAAAGTGGTACAGTCAATGTTCCAATATCACAATCCTAATACAAAGCACGTTCCCTATATAGTTTACTTCTGATCTCGTCGGCTGCTAATCTCAGTTGAGAGTGGCCGAGGCCGCCGGCGCTGCGGCCCTGCGTTCGGTGTCCCCCTCCCCGCCGGGGAGGGGTAGCTGCTCTGCCCCTTCCTGTTGTAGGGGTCTTTCCAGGTCGCCGGGTGGCGACGGGGCGCGCTCGTTGCTCCATCTATCGGCGGTGCGGGTACTTCCTGGCCCGCGACGCCGCCGACGATATTTCAGTAGTGTCATATCACATTTTGGCGTTTACGTGAGACAGAGACATGGGGGATTTGAACGCCCGCGCGACTGCCGCCAAAGCGGTGAACAACAGCGCCACCTGCCTTATTCGCATTTTAAACATAAAGGAGGGACTAACTTTTTGGGAGGAAAGAGCGCGCGAGGAAACGCTCTCTTTTTGCTGCTGGAATTGGTCGTGCATGGACGGCTGTGTGACGCTGAGGGACTTTGACCCAAAGCGGAAGGGGTCGGAGCAGAGGCCACGTGGTGAAGCTAGTCGCTGCGGTGCAACGCGGCCTGAGGCCTTAGGCGGGGCCAGGTATAGGTTTTCAGGCGTGCGGCTGAACCTAATTCCCTGGCAACTACCACACGGTCGCGCCGAAACCAGTGACTTGGTGGAAAGGACACGGCTTTCGGGATTTTGACTCAGGACACATCTCTTGGCTGGTGTAACACAATGAGTGAGCCAAGGAGGAAATGACGTGAGTGACAAACTGAATTTTTAAAGAAACTATAAAACATGTGGCATAGCTGGTGAAAAAGGTTTTACTGGAACCTCTTGCGGGATTATTTTCCATATGATCTCTCTTGATGAAAGCAAAATGATAATATAATGATAATTTCTCATTTTATAAATATATTGAAAATATTTTTGCTTTCTCTACTCAGATCTGCTTGAAAATCTCTCATATATATGAACAAGCAACCTTGGCATTCGTGCTTGCTTATTTGTTGCCTTGCCAAATTGCTTCTTTGTTTTTTACCTTTGTCTAAATAGATGTTATCTGCTGTTTCAACTTTCTGTAGTGGATTTTTTATTTTCTTATTTTTATAGATTGTATATACATGCTGAAGTATTATCTAAAGAAATTGTTTAAATAGGTTTGTGTAAATTTTTTATGTGGAAACTGATAAGAACTTATCACTTCACACAACTTCGTCACTTACGTAATAAGATTCATTTGGTGTTTAATTGTTATGTTATGGTATGTTGCTATGTTTGCCTTTGTTTTTATTTGTAGTTTCAAACGATCACAAGTATAGGTGGATTTTAATAATCTAATTGTAATATGTGCAACTTCTTTGGTGTTAATAATAATAATAATAATAATAATAATAATAATAATAATAATAATAATAATAATAATAATGTTGCGATTCAAGTGGTGAATTAAAACTCGACGGAATTCGACCTAGGCGAAAAGCTAGTGTCGAAAATCCTGCCGCCGTCAGGACTGGAACCTAGGACCTCCCGGTCAGAGGCGCTGCAGTGACATCAGTTGATGCACTGAGCTACCGCTCCCAGTAGGGCTCCAGGAAACGGCGCTTTTCGGCCCCGTGGCGGCGCGGTCGATGTAAATTGCTTGCAGCAGGTGGCGCCAAAATAAAAATTTACTGTATATTTTTTAAAGCGCGGCGCGCGAAATTCATATTCTATACCCTACAATCACTGCTAACAGCATGGTGCGCCCAACTGGGTGGGAAATTAAATAGTTCTATAGTCTTCGCCGGAACAAATGTGTTAACAGGTTAAGAATTATCTGTAATCTCCTAGTTGGTAAAGTATAACATTTGCTCAGCAAAGTTTTGCGATGGCTGCAAATTAAAAATTCCTGAATCTACTTATATTATAATAGTTTTACTTTTGATCAGTATTATTGTCATTCCTGAAGATTCCTTACGGTACGCACAGAGCGCGGGATATCTGACAGGATCAAGGATTTCTTACGAACTCTTTTTACCCAGGATTGATTGTTGGGACGGTATGATGCGAGTTCTAATATTTCCAAGTTATAATGAGACCCTCGTCTAGATATTCAGCAATACTTTGATGAGGTTTGAATCCTATCCCTCTTCGTCCTAGGCTTTTTGCGCTCGAGATTAAACAATGCTAACTTTAATGAAGGTATTTTTCTAAGCTAACATTTCTGAAGTGAGAAGAAAATTAAGTGTTGTAGAAATTACTTTCCTGATATTATAGCATTGTTAAAATTTTAAAATGGTTTTTGTAGGTAATGTTGGGACACCGTACAGAAAGAAGTGCACATTTATAGTCAGAGCATTACATGTCGGTTAAATCACTTTGCACAAAAAAGGACAAAGTTCCGGAGTTCAGTACGAAACTATTTACGTTAACTTCTACTACTCTTTACATAACTATTTACCTAAATAAATTGTCATTTTCATTTTTTCCTAATCTTAACTGAGTTTACGATAGAATCGATCTATAATAAATTATTACATCTTCAATGTTTTCATACATGGTACTAGTTATGTTCCATTTTCATTTAATCTCTTCACACTGACAATTATGTTCCCCCAGCTAGCTGAACTTTTGGTTCAATTATCCCTTTGTTCTCCTCTGCTAGAAAAGTTCTCCATCAATATTAAAGTCATTTCAATTACCTGTTTCGTTACTGTTCAGTTAATGTTGTCAACTGGAAGGAAAATGCAATTTGGGAATGAATACGAGACGAAGCAATGTGGCACATAATTGCAGAAACGGAAAGTTAATGTGGCGTGGGAACCACACCAAATCGTGGCCTCAAATATCGCGTGACATGCACCATAAAGGGAATGTAACAGAAGATTTTAAATGTTCCCAAAATATATTTCATTTTCGAATAAATGTCACTATTCCTTAGTTATATTGAATCACGCAAACATCGCCGTACTTGCGGATCAAGATAAATCCACGAATTGTATTACACTGAGGAGACAGATAAGCATACAATAAGTCTTTATTAGTAATAGAAACTTATTACGTATTTAAAATTATATTATATTTTTCTTAAAAAGAAGCCATTTATCATAAATATAGTATATTATCATAATGAAAACTTAAGTGTTCTCAGTTGTCAGAAAATTTAGAAACAATTACAGTGACATTAGAAACCATATTAAACGTGCTAAATATTTTGAACGTTGCGAAGGTGTAATATTCATATTTAGCTATTTGTGTTGTATTAAAACTCATTAGTAATTTGATAATTAGATATTTGATAATTACGTACACCTTGCTAATATAATTTCCCTTATCATATTAGTTGAAAACAGGTATACAATCCTTTCAAAATGATATCGCTTATTAACTATCAAGTTAAGTACGATAAAACTCGCAGAATCAGCTTTCAATGCGCTCATCAAACATCTCAATTTTCATGGTGTTATCGCTGTTTGTGCGAACTCTTTACATAACCTTAGAACCCTACTGAGAGTTGGTGACTACCCGACGTCAAGTAATTTTTTGTTTGTTAATGTGAACAGTTGATTTTTAGCGCAAATGCTGCTCCATACCTTTGAAGATACTCTTGTGTTAGACATCCAAATGGGTATTCATGGAATTTCATTATAACATACACTACACTACAACATATTCCGAGAGACCAGTCGGGAGATTAGAGCTTGCCCCGTTGGGGCGGTGCCCCGATGGTGGGAGAGTCCTGGTTTGGGGGAAACCCCACTAGCCGACGGTAGGTCGGCGCCGAATCTCGCCATCCAGCGGGAGATCACCGCCATCCCCTGAGAAAAACATGCACTACACTTATGGGACTAATGACCAAAGCCGTTGACGCGCCCGAAAACACGAAAAAATCAATCAATCAACCAATCCTGGCGCCCTCTCACGCCCTCCGCAGCCGCCGCCGCTCACTCCCCTCTCCACGGCGTGGTAGGGGCTACTCCGGCCCCAGTGGACGCTCGCCCCAGTCACTTGCTCCTAGGAGTCAGAATTTGATGGCTTGACGCACGTGGCGTCGCGAGGCGAGAGGAGGCACTGGACTCAACCACGGTGAAAATCTCCACCGTGAACTCCATCACTGGGTAGACTAGCATAGCGCTTCAAGACCTGATGCTCAGAGATTACTATTTTTCACTATATTTTTTGCCAATAGTTTTACGCCTCGAGTTCCAATGTCATAGTGCATAGAATAGCTGAGAGTTTTGATGAGTCTAAAAGCAAGCGTTTAAATTTATGTATTACTGTTTCGTGCAAATTATTATGATGTGCTATTATATGACAGTCGCTAACAGGGGTCACGTATCTAGTTAATTTTGAATGTGTTACCTCAAACCTTTCAAGATTGTCTTCATTCTTTGACATGTCTAGACAAAAGTAAGGGCTGAAAAAAACAGTTTTATTTTGTGGCGAACCCAATGAAATGTTCCTCCTGTAAATAAATGCGCTGTTTGTTTTCGTTGAAAATAGTGTTCCTATTCCTTGTGTTTTCCCTTTATCGGCAAAGGTTTTGAAAATTGTTAAAATTCTCCCTTTTCTTAATTTAAGCCCTTTCAACCACCTCACAGATTCCAACTGTTACAGAATTTGAAAGAACCATTACGTTAAAGTCTGGAGTTTGACATTAAATAATCTATAATCATATTATTTACATGGTAGTTTCTTCCATAAATGTTCATGTGACACTTAAAAATAAACCTCCATTTGATATGTTTCATTTGTGCCTCGCGTAATGTACGTTGGAAAGCGCGATTCTTTCGTGCATACAGTAAATGTATGGCTGTGAATTCTCCCTTGTATACACTGTCGTGCTGGTACAAGTTATCTGCACACGCGACTAAATGGGGCATTTTATTTGAAGGGATGTCCTCCTACCCACAAACTTTATTCCGGAACTTAGCAGTCTAATTTATCTACGCGCAAAGATTCCAACTGGTGAACTGTAAGTTGTGCGTACGATTACACTGAGTAATTAATTACGTTACAAACAAAACGCGATTGAAGCTTTCTACTTGTAACGTGAATTTTGTAATTATTAACATTTGGATCCTGACCCCAAGTTGACCTTTCATTTTCGGCACTAAACCAATATAGTATAACTGTTCTCTATGACAATATTCTTCATTGTGATAAGGGACTAACTGTAAATGATCGAGGAAATTTACCACTACTATTGTTACCTAGTTGCTGCAACAAAATGGCATGTACTTTCTCATACTTGTTAGTTTCCTCTTATCTTCAGTCTCTGCTAGCTTTTCGGTCTCTCCATCACCACTTCCTAAACGCTATCTATTAGCGCCTAAAGACCTGCAAGAACATTTCGTGGCACATATCACTCTTTCAGAGACATTGTGCATTTCAGATATCGACATTACGCCATGATAGTTATTATGACGTTGGTCTTACATGATGAATTTTTTTATAGTTATTTTTCCTGAGTTTGAATTGAAGAATGATTTAGTAAAAATCACTCGCAATGGCAGATCATTAAAAACAATCAATTATACTTTCCTGTATTTATTATATACTGGGTCAAATAACCTGCACTGTCGGTCAACCTTGCCTTTTGTCAGGTTTGGCTTATTTTTGCATGTTTTATATACTGCATTTCAAGGCAGATTGCACTAGCTAGGGAAAGGTAAATTATATACTTTATATTATTTTAAATGACCTATATTTACATACCAATATAAATTGTTTATGATCAAACAAAACAGAGAAAAAAAAGTTTAATAAAAAATTGTGCTAAATTCCCTTAGTTTACCCTACAGCACGATGTAATGACAGTTATCTGTCTTTACCAAAAATGTATATCCTTCCTGTTTAACATGAATGTTTACAGGGGTTTTCAAATACACAATTTTTACTATAACGTTTTGGATGATTGCCACAGTAAAGGCTAATAACCTACATCCATGTATTAATAACATCACTCGATTCAATTTTCTTTATTCGCACACGTCGAACTTACAAGAAAAAACGAGTATTGAAATTTTGAGAGATTCCCCCTCTTTTTATCTGTTGGTTCCCATTTCCAATTGATAAGAGAATGTGTCTTCGAACCGTGCTTTTAGTGACACACTTTTCAGAACAGAGTTGGCACTGAATCAACATGGGTCT
The DNA here is from genome assembly GCA_011170035.1 of Teleogryllus occipitalis. Taxonomy (NCBI): domain Eukaryota; kingdom Metazoa; phylum Arthropoda; class Insecta; order Orthoptera; family Gryllidae; genus Teleogryllus; species Teleogryllus occipitalis. The sequence goes on along the minus strand of BLKR01006032.1, from coordinate 14,059 downwards.
CGAGATATTTGAAATTGTGCCAATGTTTAATTTTGATGTTATCAGAGGATGGTATTACGTAAAATATATTCGTAATATCAGAGATATTACGAATATATTTTCATTTACCATATTTATGGAATGGTAAATAATAACAGACATCTGGTGAGTTTGGTATGTATGATTTCTTTGTCTTCAACGCTTTCAACGAAAACATTCATGCGTTTTGAAGGTTGAAATCTACAATTAAAACCTATAGGTGCTGCCGCCGCAGCTACGTACTTCTGCATATTATAGAAGAAAAACTTGAGGTGGAAAAAATTATATTTTCGTTCAAATTCGAACACAAATCCTATTACTCCCAAATATTGATTATTTATAAGACTCCTTGCAGCTCGGTCGGGAGCAAAGCCGCCCCTCTGCAGAACCGCACGGTCGCCCCTTTCCAGTACCGTTGTTCAACTCACGATGTGGCCTCCGTCTCGTTTTCCGTTGATACTCTTTTCGTATTCTTTTATAGAATGTAACTAGCTTTTAATTCCATATTTAAAAGAATCTACAATACGACAACTGAGTCTATTGTATAAGAAGAATAAATATAAAAATAAAAAAACTGCAAAGAAAAGAAATGAATGGCCTCGTTAGTTTCATGCTATTCACACTCCTCTCTCTTACAAAGATTTTAAATGCGTCACTTATACTTTCATCCTTTTCCTGATGAATTGTTTTAATGCATTGTAATATGATAATTACCTCCTCGAATGTCTTGAAGAGTTTTTATCGTAGATGCAGTCCTGAAGTCCGTAGCAGTACGAGGTGCCGCCTTCTCGTGATCGGTAGGTCCTCACTCTCCAGCTGTTACTTCAGAAAAGAAAGCTTTCTTTCTCCCGACTACCGGTGTCGCATACTCTACCGAGACGCTCTCTTACGGATATAGTTCGTAGTTTCCATTTTCGGATTGTATTCATGCGCGTTGGCGCGCGTTCAAACAGCTTATCTTATTCTTGAATATTGATGTGCTCCGTTTTCCGAGACCTCGGCAAAACGGATGGTCACACTACATCCATGTATTAATAACATCACTCGATTCAATTTTCTTTATTCGCACACGTCGAACTTACAAGAAAAAACGAGTATTGAAATTTTGAGAGATTCCCCCTCTTTTTATCTGTTGGTTCCCATTTCCAATTGATAAGAGAATGTGTCTTCGAACCGTGCTTTTAGTGACACACTTTTCAGAACAGAGTTGGCACTGAATCAACATGGGTCTCGAGATATTTGAAATTGTGCCAATGTTTAATTTTGATGTTATCAGAGGATGGTATTACGTAAAATATATTCGTAATATCAGAGATATTACGAATATATTTTCATTTACCATATTTATGGAATGGTAAATAATAACAGACATCTGGTGAGTTTGGTATGTATGATTTCTTTGTCTTCAACGCTTTCAACGAAAACATTCATGCGTTTTGAAGGTTGAAATCTACAATTAAAACCTATAGGTGCTGCCGCCGCAGCTACGTACTTCTGCATATTATAGAAGAAAAACTTGAGGTGGAAAAAATTATATTTTCGTTCAAATTCGAACACAAATCCTATTACTCCCAAATATTGATTATTTATAAGACTATTTATTTATTTAGTCAAAAACAGTCAAAAACTGTATGTGGCGTATGGGGGAGAAAATACTGGATAATACTAGATACTAGATAAAATAGAAAATACTAGATAAAACTGTCGCTGGAACGTAGAACTGTGCGAGAGAAGCGAAGTGCTATTATGAGCCCGTTCATTACGAGCTCATAATAGCAAAATTCTAAATGTTCACATGGGGTCATCTAGATATATTATAATATATAAAGTTAACAGGGTGTATTAGTGTAGGATGTGACTGAGTCTTCAAGTGAAGCTTTGTAGATAGATGCTCGTTGGATCGAGACCAGAAGGTATATTGGATTAAAACCCAGATAGCAGTTTTCTACTCCAACTTATTGTAACCGTATGATTCTGACACTGCTTGAATGATAATTCTATAGACCGGCAACTCTGCTTGGTTGCGTGCAGGGTTCCGGTCTTTACTCTGATTCCAGGCAGATATCATTGCAGGATCTTAAACAATGTGCCATGTGCCGCGCAATATCGTTCCGTGCTCAACCAACACCACCTAGACAGACAAGGCCTGCACACTGCAATTTTTCAAAGCCTATATGGCAGCTAGAGAAGGCTGACTTGTTCGAGTTGAGGCGATCCAGTTGTGTACGTTGAGTAGTGGCTTTCGAATTGTGGTTATGTAGATGTGGTCTGTTGTTGAAATAGAATCATGGTGAACAAGAGCAGTGTCCCCATGTGAGAAAATTATCGTAAAAAGTGAAATGTGTAAGTTGCTATGTTCAGTGTTTATTTTCAGCTTCGTGAATTGCATTTGCAAACGTGGGAAATTGAGAAGAATTCAGTGTTTTGTTGCGATAATAACCTAAATATCAGTCTTCCTTTAAAACATACACGACTATCTCATGGAGCTATGCCTTCTTTGTTGCATAATTGTCCTGTTTACTTGAATCGCTCGAGCACTTCCTACAGAGAAAGTTTTCAAGAAAAGAAATTGAGTTAAAAAACGCTTATTAGCTTGCTGCTGTTGAAAAAAGTGCAAAAGAAAACATTGCAATATTAAATGAAATATTTTTCCGTACTTTTGATGAACTAAGAAGCAAACTGCAGTGGCTTATTTTGGACGATTATTGGTTGATTGCTAATAAGGAATACAGTATTCTTTTCAACATATTTATTGTAGTACTTCTGTCCCGAAAATTATTAGTTCAGTTATGGTGGATAAGGAATTCAAACTCAGGTTTTTTTTATTGTAAAAAGTATTAAAACTTGGAAGCACTGCAATATCAGATAGTGTATATAATACAAATGAAATTAGCGATGTTTTAGAAAAGGTTAGGTTAAAGTTATGTTTTAATACAAGTAGTAGTAGCAGTCATCATGATGGTTTTGTTTTAATTTAGACATCTTACTTCAAATCGATACCACAAAGTCACAATTTGACAAACTTGTTGCTTTTACGCTGGAACAAATAAAACTTCTTACCAAGAAAAGAAGTGCATATCAGTACAGTTCATAGTTTTTCATATTGGCTTGTACGCTATTTACCATACAGCCATATTCTTATCAATATTTAAAACATTTAGGGTTCAGAATATTTCCTCATCCTGGTGAAATTAGAAGATTGTGTTCTTCATTTGGTTTAAAACCTCAAGTGGAACATAGTGAAAACAATTTTTTCAAGTATACAAGAAACAAATTACATAAATTAAGTGATAGTGATAAATTAGTGACTCTCATGTTAGATGAGATACTTTTAAAAACAGGACTTGCAAAATATTTTGAAAACAAAAGTATATTGGGATTAGAACAGATAGAATTTCATGTACTGTGGATTGTAAGTGATAATATCAGTATTAATGGAAAGTGTACACAGCTTGTTTCACCTGAAAAATAACTTATATTTATGTACAATCTTCCAGCTGGAGAAAGTAGACATCTTTTCTTCTTATTTGATAGCGTAATTAATTATATATTTTCGTCTGGTAACCACAATTTTACTTCGCATTTCAGTTTGTATGGACATAGACGACCATCTTGAATGACTGCTCTGGCCTTGTATGTCTAGGTGGTGTTGGCGATCCCTATCCTTAGAGCTGAGCGATAGGTTGATCCCTCTACAAATTATTTTTCAATACAATGATTTACCAGACGATATTAAAAACTCAAAGACTAAAGTGTTTCAAAAATATGTTTTATACTAATAGATAATACTCCAACGACCCACGGTAGCTAATGGCTAGCGAGCTAGCCTACCATGCCGCAATTTTGGCTTCTATTCCCAGGTGGGGCAAAAATTAAACTGTCGCTTTTCATTATCATGTTCGAGTTAATATGGCTGTGTGACAATGTGAAGGCTTCTCGCAGGTGGAGAATGTCAAATAGTTGGCGGAAGGGGTGTGACCTTATAACCACAGGTCTTCCAAGCCCACGGCCTTCAGGCTGTGATGCCGCGTAACAGGGCCTTAGTCTCACGAGGCTGGAGTACACACATAATGTACGGATTCGGTGAAACGACAATAGTTAAAATGTGTTTTAATATCTGTATCTGTTTAAAGCAACTGTATAAAGCAACTGTAAAATATTAATTGATCGAATTGTTAATCTTGTTGTACTGATCCAGTCCATATGACCTGAAATAGTTATTTTCGTATTAAATGCGCGAAGTGGGTGTTTTTTTTCATGGTTGATATTGAGTTTTTTTCGAGACCATAGGTCGAAGAAAAAAACATTGACATCAAAAGAAAAACACCCACTTTGCTTACAAAATATGAACATTTTCCCTACAATTATATTAAAATTATAGCTTTTAAAAATGCGTGTAATTTGATATTGGAATAAAGAGTTTGATATATCGGAGAGTAACAGTATATAATATGGGATCATGAATACGGATAAAATGTTATGTTTTGGTAACATAAATTTGTATAGGCAAACGTAATCTGTATTTCTTCAAATTTTGTATCGTTCCAAAAATGAAAATGATAATATACATGTGAACAAATGAAACCAGAGTAAATTAGGTATGGGCACATATGGACACATTAAGCCAGAACGTATAGTCAAGTCTGCGATAGAAGAGTATAAATTATTTCTCTTCAGCATTTTTTGCTGAACTCTACTTTCCAAGGTTGAAAAAATAGAACTTCAGCGCTTTTCCTCGAGACATAAAATAAAGTAGCATATCTACACCAAAAATACGTATTTTATTTTATTTAAACTTCAATAAAATGTAAGGAGCTGCTGATCGCCATGTCAGTTTATTAGAGCATTCGTTTCCAAGAGGAAAATAAATCATTTACCATTCATTCTGCCTCGCAATATTATCTGCATATTCCCATACATATTTTCGTGTTATGGACTTCCTTATTGTATTGAAAGAAATAAACGCAATGATTTTGGTGGACGTAGGTAAGTCTCCCATTAGTGAGTACATTTCTGAAATATAAAACGAGATAATAACTTGCAACAATAGTCAAAAAATGTGAATTTCAACAAATGCTTCAGGATAAATGTTTCCCTACAGATAAGGAAAATAAAATATATAATATGTTACTTTGTATTTTTAGTGTAAGCTATTATTTTGTAAATCAGCCCCAATTTTATTTTTCCCATACTACTGTATATTATTTAATTACCTGTATAACTTAAGTTAATATAAATATCAGTTAATATAAACTTCAGTTAATATTGTATAATAACAACTTTTCAAATAGGTAGAGCAAACAAAAACCCTTTTATTCATAGCTTGTATGCAAAACAACTGTGCGAGTCTGATAGATACAAAAATATGTCTATCTGAAACAAGTGTAATCAGCTTCAGAGTCAATGATCTCCCCGCACGCGCGTGCACACACACGCACGCACACACTCACACTCACACACACACACACACACACACACACACACACACACACACACATCTTATAAGTCTTATATTGGGTCAGTTACTTTATTATATTACTTTCAGTCACTTTCTATTTATTACATTTATACATTCATTACAATATTTAATATAAATCAGTTACCCTTGATCTATTGAGGAAATGTTGAGATGAACGTATTTTGATTCCAGAGTAAATGTAACTTCGCTATCGGTCCAAGTTTTCTTGAGCTCTATTATTGCTAGGTGTGAATATCTGGAGTAGAGAATTTAATTCGTTAGTGAAAAGTACATACTTTCAAAATTCGTGTGTATCTTATCTAATAGGTATGACACTATCATTTGCCATTCATTCTGCCTCGCAGAATTTATGGTAATTATTACCATTCAGTTAATCAGAACATCTCAGTTTTGTGTAAAACAAAGAAAATTAACTTTTTTTTAAAAGAATGTAGTTGAAAGTATGCTAACGATAAAGCAATGGCTTCAAACATTCTTCAACGGTCGATAGATTTAAGAATTCGAGTATCTAAATGCAAAACAAAAGCAAAATTAAATCTACAAATTTTATAGTAGTAGCCGCCACTACGACTTCTCCCCTATAAATCAATTCCCTTCCTCATCCGGCCCCCAAAACCCAGTCGGGCTCTTCCGCGCCCGCTGCTGCCGGCCTCTGCAGCGGCGCAGGGCGGGGGCGGGGCGGGGGCGGCGTCGGAGGTCGCGGCTGCGCATGCGCGCGCCGCGGGCGCACGGCCCCCTGGAGGCCGACGCGCGATGAACTCGGAGGCGCTGCGCCCGCCCCACCCGCAGATAACGCTCGCTCGCTTGCTCGCCGCTTAGTTGCGGGGCCGCGATGCGACGACGGCCCCGCGCATTGCATGCCGTTCCACGCGCCTCCCCCGCCTCCCCCACCGCCGCGCCGCACGATAGCCAGCAATTGCCGGCGCACCCGACCCGCGCGCGCAACACTTCGTACTTCGCGGGCCCTGCCGTTGACGCCGACCCGCAGCGCAGAGGCAGGAACACAAACTCTACACCCCTCCGGTGCACACCCACATCGATCCATGTGAAATTTGCAATGGACAAACCGGTTCGGGGCGGGATTGTTTGACATTCCTCGTTTTGCTTGCTTTTATTCTAGAATTGTTCCATCATCATTCATATAATATTAAAAAAAAGTCCCATTTAAATCACCTATCCTTAACATACAAGGCAAAATTATAATTTAAAAAACTCCACTCAAAGTGTTTTTCTTCAGCTTCGATTCGAGCTGAACCTTAGTTCAGCTCCATTCCAAGCAGTATTCGACTTCAGAGATGGACCTCCTATTCGTTCATGTTTTTATATCCGATAGCGGACGCACTCTGCTGCCCAACACTTCGTACTTCGCGGGACCTGCCACGTCGTCGTGAGGCACTCGCACACCTCTTTCCACCGCTGAGACTGGGGTCGATACACGTGGAATTTGTTATGGACAAAGCAGTTGGCGACGGAATTTTTGGTGTTCCTCGTTGTGTCTGTCTCTCATTCCACCATTGTTCCAACATAAATCATGTCGTAATGTTACAATCATCTCTCTTGTAAATCAATCCAGAATCAGCCACGAGAGCAATCCACGTACAGGAATATTGCGTATTTCTATCAATGCCATATGTTCACCGCAGTTGCCTTGCGTGAAGTAACTTCCATTCAGCTGACAATTGGCCAATTGTAAATAAAAATTATAAATTAATATTTCACAATAAAATATTAAAAATGCAACCTAAATTCGATTACAGATACATTGCATCAATTTGCTCGCCGTGTATTAATTTAAAAATTTCTCACTTAACCTACTTTAGGCTCGAGCATGAAAGACGCTCGGACCTCTACACAATATTTTTATAGCCATAAGGCCTTGGTACCAAAATTATATTAAAGAATATCTCCCGACGTGTTTCTCACTCCAGCTTCCTCTAGATACATTCTTTACTTCAAACTTCAGAATGCAGAGATCAATTTAGAGATTGCCACAAGTTGTGTACTGTAAGTGTATCACAAGAACTTTGGAAATAATCGATAAATTCTTGAGCCCTGCGGCAGCGGAATTTATCTGAGAATCTCCAAAGCACGAGTGGTATTCAGTGCAACTATTTCGCGAATTAGTATGTAAGCTAAGTTGTATATAACAAGCTAAACTACAAAAATTGTGAAAAAGATAAGTGTGTGATCCAACTCCGAGTAGATTAGGACAGGTTGAATATTTGAGTTTATGAAAGAAAACAAATACGCTTCATCGTTATTAGAATAAAAATTTCCACAAAGGCATTGCCAACAAACGAGTCAAATTAGTTGAAGTTTAAGTGAAATCAAGTCATTTGATCAACTATCCCATGAGCAAAGTGGTAAAATAAAAATGTATCTCTAGCTTTATTACGTAAATAGGCATATGAAAGTAGAAAAAATCATTTGAAAACTTAAACGTGGATTTTCAGAATATGAATTTTAGGAATTTTTTTTCATTAAAGTGCCGTGTATTTTATACATTATCTATTCCTGATGTAACAAAAATTAATTTGCAATTTTTGCAGTACCGCCGCTCTAAGATAATTCGTTTCACCAGTGGTTGCGTCAGTATTCAAGAACAAAATCAGGTGCACGTGGTAAGGAGAGTGGGCAGAACGACGATGATGGAGGACAGAAGAAACTAATAAGAGATCTTCCCCTCGCTCCTTCAGTCTCTTGCTTCGTGGGTATTTATTAGCTCCATCACAATAACTTGTTTAGAAAGTCTTTTATCTTATTATTGAGTGAACTCATATTTATCTCGCTTAGGTTCATAATGGTTCATCCGGTTGCAGAATGAATCGAGGGCAATATTAATACATTAGTTATAGACAATGATCTAAGCTATGTTAACATTTTCTATTATTTAAAATACATCTCATTTCAACCCTTTTCCATTCTAATGCATGCAATAATTACCTAGAACCGCTAATTACCTAGTTGTAATTCGTGCATTTGAAAGTTTCTTCAGAAAACTAAACTAAAGACATTCTTATATAAAATATGTTAGTGTTACTCAAAAATTGAAGTAAAAAGTTGAATGTAGTAATTTGCTTGCATTCTGTTGTCTTGTTGAAACTAATAATGACCTGACTCTCAGACACTGTGACGGTTACGATGCAAAGCTTATTGAGCTATTAAGAAAACATTCTGCTGGATAAACTGACTTTATTAGTTCAGTATTTAAAAACATTACATTAATTTCAAGAGACAAGTCTCAGAATCCAAAATAGTCATAGAGACAAAAGATGTTGCACTAATTTCATTTCAGTTTTCGAGTAAGTAAGAACGATGCCTTATTCCGCTTCGTGGCTTAAAGAATACTGTTTAACGAAACTTATTTAAACGTTAGAAAACTTTTTTCAGGTATTCCAAGTAATACTACTACCGGATCATTTCAACAAAATATTCATCTAAAACCATCGGAAAGCTTTGATTAGACATTTGTACCCTTTGAAATAGATTAGAAACGCTTGTAATAAGAATAACCCTATTAAGCAATTATTTCCATAGCGTGGTTACGAGAAGATTGTATGAAACCAAAATATCACAAAAAGATTATCATTCAATGTGATTATCTTAGGCAGGTGTGAAATAAATGTAGGGAAGAGTGAAAGTAACTGTTCATTGTAATTAACTGACTCAGTGAATTTAAGATGTTCTTGTAGAGCACTACACTACACTGTTTTGCTTTGAATTACACTAAAGTGCTGGTCAGTGTAATTCAAAGCAAATCAGTGTAGTGTAGTGTAGTGTAGTGTAGTGTAGTGTAGTGCAGTGCAGTGCAGTGCAGTGCAGTGCAGTGAAGTTTAGTGAACACGATCAATGAATTTTTAAAACAAAATCTAATTTAGCCAATATTTATGTAGCTTGTATTAAACTTTAGCATCACCAACATATAATTATTGGAAATCATGACAGTTGAAATAATTGTTATAATACTTAATATTAGTGATAGTATGATTACTGCATCCTCGGCTTGTACTGTACTCCTTTATTATTATTATTACTATTATTATTACTATTATTATTATTATTATTATTATTACTATTATTATTATTACTATTATTATTATTATTACTATTATTATTACTATTATCATTACTATTATTATTATTATCACTGTTATTATTATTATTGTAATTATCGTTATTAACTGCCACCGGGTCATACCCAATTAAAGTCATACCCCGAGTTCATAATCCTACACCTGTGACTTTCGTCACCCGTGCAACGCACGAACACGCTCCAGCCTGGGCGTGAATTTTGCGCAAAGCGCGAGGTTTCCAAGGGGGAAAAACACCAACGTGAGCGGGTAGGCTCAATTTATACTGGCCGGCTCACCATCACGTGACCACTGTTGAACGTGGGAGGGAGGTTTGCACACTACCACGTGACAGCCCAAGCAACGCCGGCGTACACCTGGTCTAAAATTATCTGACTCCAACGTCGTTGCGCCTAAGCTATTCAGCTCTCAGGTATGCGAGCCTTCCACTTAGGGCCGCCTACGTGACGCTACACTGTCTTGTACACAGCAAGGTCGAATTCAGCCCCAGTCTGGGGGTGAATTTGAGCGGTCCATTGCAAACTAGTTTTCTGTTTTTTGATCAATACCATAGGAATTCCGGGGCAGTTCTTTTTCAAACGGGATGCAGATCATGCGCTGTCTTTCCTCCTTCACCCTTGTCCCTTCTTACAGAGAAAATACCAATCCGAAAATTCTAAACGGATACATATACTAATAACACTCTTGACAAGATACTTTAATTGGGTTGTATAGGTCTTAAAAGGTGGATTTTAGTCTTTGTAATGAACATTTGGCTTTTTCAAATAAAGAATAATTCCTTTTCCATTTGATTAACTCAAAATTTAACTTTGTAATATTCACTACGGCTTAACTACCAGAACTGAAATTAATTTTGGATGAAAATTCAAAATTACATGGATCCAAATCCACAATTTATTTAAGAAATATTTTTGTGTAAAATGACTTATTTTGTTGCAAAATCGTTCAAAACGAATAAAATCTTGTGTGGTTTGGAATATTTCATAATAAACAATTTTGTTTAATATGCACGCTAATGGCTAACTTAACACCGTTAAGTAGCTCAGTTAACCAAAACTCATTTTGACCATTGTAAAATTCACGACCTTTAATAAATTGTGAGATTTGGATCACGGGATTGGTCAATTAACAAAACACATTAGTTTGCCAACGTTTCGGAATACGTAATTCCTTCATGAGGCTACAGTGTGTTTTTTGTGTTTACTGTAGCCCTGAGGAAGGAATTACATATTCCGAAACGTTGGCAAACTAATGTGTTTTATTATTGACCAATCCCGTGATCCACATCTCACAAAACTCATTTTGTGCATCCCAAAAACGTTTGCTTACATCTGGAAAATTATTTCTTTATTACTGCTCCTTACATGTCTCAATACTATTATATAATTAAAGTTTGGCTAACTTAATAAAACAAACGTAATAAACTAAAAAGTAAAAACTGGTCCTGTTAACCTAATTCTACCCTACTATAAAATTTACTCTACAGGAACTAGGTAACTGTAATTAACTCCATTATGAAGTAAATATCCATGTGACCTGACTGCATCTACACTCATACACTCGCACTTGTGCATTACTGTTGTACAAACTCCCTTCAGTGTCATTGTTACAAACATATATCTCTCACAATTCTTTATTTTTAACGAGTTCAAGGTCTTCGTAATTTTATCGGCCATTATTCAAGAAAGGAAGTGGTAATTAGGGCGAGAGATTGATCTCCACCTGCGATATAGTAGGATACCAAGAGAAGGTCACGCGAAAGGAAAGGCGCAACGATTCGTGAAGGCACGTTACAAGGGAGATAATGGGTATCAGTCTAATGCCTTCACCCCAGAATGAGAATTCAAGCTGTAAATCTCTCTTGAAGCTCTCGTCTTAAAAATTTGCCTTATAAGTTGAAAGTCGTGAACTCATTCTCATGATAATTCCAACAAAGTAGTGAATTAATTTCGAATTTTTTGAAATGATACCAACTTGCATTGATACATACTTCCAATGATACATACAATACAATTTTAGTATGATTAATTGAATACGCTCAAATATTAATTTTGTTAAATTCATCTGAAGATTCATGACATCTATTTATATACATTTAAATGCAAAATTGGTCAACTAATCAGAAACTAGTATCACCTAATGAAAAATAATTTTAAGTGCCTTTTCGTGAAATAGTAATTTACATCATAAGGACCGAAAATGGTACATTACGAATCAGATGTTACGTAACGAGCCGAGGCAACGTTAGGATCCGAAACTAGAATTACGAACGACTAATGTAACATTTCCGCCCGTGTGCCATACCACGTTTTGTTTCACCCTATTTATTTTCCTTCCTTTTATTTTAATTTCATTTTGCTATATTTCACGATGTACAAGTGCCAACAAAGAATTGCCCACGGTGCCAGAGTCCCCTAGAATCTATAGAATCTGAATTGCTGTCTTTGAAAATTTAAAAATGACCTTGACAGATAAAGAGATGTTTCCAAAAGCGATAATAGTTAAATTGAAGTTTTTTTTAAACAACCATAGCCCAAAAACCCAATTTTTCAGGAGAGCGAAAAAAATGCTATTGGCGAAATTGGTAGACATTTGAAGCACGAAAATTGTTGTGAACTCCTAAGCTATTGTAAATACTGATAAGCGCTTGAGTGTAGTTCGATCTTGAACTGTATTGTGGAAATTATTGGATAAATTGAAGTGTGTATGGTCTATTGAAAATTTATCAAAAAATTGAGAAATTTGTATTTCAAAATAATTTATTTGTGGCAGTAATATTACAAAATTTGAAGGAATAATGCAAGAAGTTAATGCACTTAATCAATTTGGAATATTATTGACCAACTTATTGTTTTTCGCCACTGTTGTCATCATTATCAGTGTTTTCCTTTTACACATTAGCATTTTCCACTGATGAAAAATTTAGTTACAAATCTCTTTTAGCAGGTAACTGTAAATATTTACTTCTGAAGATTTCTTTGTAATTAAAATGTGCTTCTTCTTTTATCGTCTTTGTTCTCACTACATCACCTTTCCTCTCTCTTTCTTTGGTTTACATCTCTTCCTCTCTGTTCTTTTTACAACTGACGTAGAATTCATTTCTTAGCTGTTACTTTCACCCGGCTTGCTCAGCTTCACAACACAAATGACGTAGTATATGCCACAAGAACAGGTTATACATTTTCACCAAACTTCCTGGACAAAAATACTGGTTATGCAGAATAACCACATTCACAAAACAAACATTTTCCATTGCAGATTGAGAAAATCTATGCTCGAGATATAATCACGGAAAAAAATCTACATTTAAAAGACTATGGTTCTATTACCAAAAAAGACTCTGGTTCTTTTATCAAAATCGCTCAAACTTTCAGCCCTAATAATTACGGACATGGACTGATTTTGTTCACAACAACAAAGTCAGCAAATGGCGGCTATGAAGCTATAGCAACAGTTCTAGTATCTCAAAATCTCACTTTTTGGACAAAGGTTGCTTTTTTTCAGAAAATTTTTAATTTAATGAAGCAATTGATCAATTAGTACCTCAACAATCGGAAGAAAAGTATAAAGAAAAAAAGGATCAATTTTGTTCCTGGATGAATTCGAATATTAACATTCTTAATGATGATGTAATGTTGGCTTACTTACCAGACTTAGAAAGCCGTTCCTACGACAGCTACGTATTGTAATGTAATTTGGAACTAATGATAGTAATTTTGTTAAAATCAAAGAAAGCGAATTTCTGCCAATTTCAGCATATCCCATCCAATTTTTATAAATTGAGAGCGTTTGTTTAGAAAAAGTCGGTGGAATATCAGCCTATAAAATCTAAAACACAAGAGATGAAGTCAATCGTTTTATGAAGGAGACACCTGAAGATTTGCATCATTTAATAAAAATATCTTTTGCGAAGGTTGAAATTGCTGATGGTTGTCGACGAGAAGAATTGTTGTACCATGCATTTTTAAAGCAAATGAGAAGCGTTGTTATGAAATTTATGTTCATAAGTTGGTATGAAATGTCATTACTGTATACTATACCGTAAAGTCCCATTTTCCGATCTGCTTTGGGGGACAGATAAAACGAAATGCGACATAGTATGAAATAAAAAAAAATTCTAAGCAAACTAGAATTTTCCAACTCTATTAGAGTAAAATCAGATTTGACCAAAATTATGTGTAAATAGACCCTCGGCATAAATTGAATAGTTAAAAGTTTTAATACATCCGTATTAAAAAGCGTTTCCTCACTACATAATTTATGGTATCTTTTGGCCTTAGTCTTTATTCAAACGTTCGCGAGTGAAATTGATGCAGTAGAAAAGTAAAATAAATATACAAAATATACTCATAGCAAAAAATCAAATCCATCTTTTTAGCACTCGTTTTATTGCAGTGCAGTGTGATCTTAATTGTATACATTCAGTGCAGGTTTAGATTATAGATGTTTCTTTTTCTTAATGTCACTTAAT
>BLKR01006031.1:0-66684 GCA_011170035.1 Teleogryllus occipitalis | reverse complement strand
TGCTTTATCCTCTGCCTGAGCGAAATCCAAGAATAGGGGCCGAACCGTAGACGCCCGTGGGTCGAAACGCTGACCTCTGGATACTGCCTGGGCAAGGGCGCTGCCCTCTTCGCTCTTACAAAATGGCAACTGATTTCGAGAACGGGAGTATATTTCTGGGTACGGAAAGAGGATTCTCTTTGGAAATATTCTTCATTATTCGGTTCTGGTTTCACAGATTTCTACTGTTTTGACATGACTCATAGTAGCACAAACTTTTAAAACGTTTTGTCATTTACCACTTTTATAAACATTTTACATGATTTTGAAAATTGTATCCAGTTAGAAAAATTGAAACAACTCGCGCCTCTTTTATGTCTATAACAATATTCAAATGCAAATACTTTATACTAGTTCCGTCCAGCAACACTGAATCATTCAGTAGGTAATAAGTCATACAGTTATTAGAACCCCATGCAAAACCCGCAGATCCAAAGTGTTTTGAAGTGCTTGGGGTATTAGAAATGGTGTTTTACAGGCGTTTTGCAACAAGACCTGCCATAACCTCCGCTCCTGCCCCGGCAGGCAAACCGTTGCATCGGCAGCGCGAGAAAAGTTATGCGATGTCTATCGATTGGAATCAAATTTCTTGTACGTTCGTTCTTTCACAACTGATGGAAATGGCCATATGCGTTGGTATCCTGTTTGTTTGAATTACACAGCTCCTCTTAACAATTCTACAAGTGCTCTTAACAATTTTACTAAAGTCAGTTGAAAGGATTTCGTAAACTAATAGTATTTTTTTTAAGAAAACTGAAAAAGAAACCTGCATACAGTGCACTTGATTACCTTTTAAGATACACACCGTGTTTCGTAAGTTTTATTAGACCCCATTATTGTGAATATTTTGTATCTAAAATGAAAAAGTGAAATTATGTATATATTTATTTTTATGTATTTATTTTTTTCCTATATCGAGAGAACATTTTAAGACTCATTTTGCAATAACGTATTTGGGTTATTAATGCATGTGTTGTCCTTCTCATCTTTCTGAGCGTGCCATGTAAACACCCGTATAGGTCACCCTGCATGCACTGAGGCAATGGGCGGGCACCTGCCTACATGTCTAGTGTGACGTCGTGGTAGCTAAATGACAACAGAAACACGAGCTCTGTTTACAAATCCCTTTATTCACAAAATTTACACTATGTACAGCTCTGGGGTTACGTTTACAATGTACCTCCGTGTCTCCCACGCACACTGCTCCCCGTCCCCTGGCTAGTGCATCCTCCATCCAGACGCTTTACCGCACCGCCCAAACACCCAGTGCTACGCACTCGCAGTGTCACGAGGAATACACATCAACCTCCGGGACAGCAGTTGTGTCCGCACGCGACGCAATCTAAAAACAAAATCCTCTCTTCTTCCCTCCGCTAACTTATCTAGGCGGTCACGTGATCCCCCACCTCCTAGCCTCTCTGAGGAGTGCGGGTGGCTTCTGCAACCTCGTGCCCGCTCCCAGGGATGTCAGTCTCCACTGCCCTGGCCGCCTTGCGTCACGGGGGGGGGACAGTTCCCACTTCAGTTCGGCATTGTTACTCGCCGCCTTTGTTCGTTCCCATGTGGCCGTCAGCCTCCGACATCCCCAAACCGTTCGAAGGTCTGGTCGCCATGTGGTGATATTACACTAGTAGCTGCGTAAGAACAACTGACAGGCGGTGTGCGGCGATTTCCGCACTTCGTTAGGTGACAGGTCGTAAAAGGTCCCAATATTAATTTTGGTCAAAACTACTTACAATGCTTCATAGCACTTGAAACGTTATAATAATGAGTTTTGAAAGATGCTTCACTGCTTTGCGAGATTTTTTCTCGATGACAACTTGTGATATTACTACAGATCGATGTTATTCGGTGGTATGTAAATTCTAGTGTGGGTATTCGTTCATTAAACAACTAAATAAAAAACGAAATGTTAATGCAACCTGCCATATCTGCCCATAAGATCTTTAAATCGAACTCATCAGAGTGTATTTTCGTGTTTCAATTGTTTTTAAACTAAACCAAGAGCGCACCACAGCGATATTTCATACTTTATGTACTGAAATAAGAAATCTTGTTTGTTTCTTATTGAAAATGAATTTCTGCAACTGATGTACAGCAATGGTACCGAACAAGGTCTTTGGCAATTTGAACAATACTGTTATCGTAAACTACGTTGCGAAGTATGCCATTTGACAGCAGTTTTATTTGGAAATGGAAATTAATAAAATCAACCAGATCAGCGAGATTTTAGGAAGCGTGATTGTCCTACACTTCTTTTGCCATTTCATGTAGTCGGCAATATATCAGAAGAATATGCGATTATCCTACCTCGGACAATCGCCTTCACTTCGCAAGTTCAAACCTGCTTAGGTGGCTCAGGGCATGAATTGATGTCCTGGGCGGAAGTGCCTCTGATCGGAAGATCCTAGGATTTAGAGTCCAGACGGTAGCAAGATATTTGGCGCCAGATAGATAACTAGATCGAATTCAGATACTGTCTGGAGGAGAATTCTAGCGACCGGCTGCTCTGATCGGTAGTTTTCCATGATTTCTTCGATCATCAACAGGTGAATAATGGGGCAGCACCCTAACAAACGGGTCACGGACCGAGCATTATTTTTCCTTCCTCTTCCTTGTCCTATCCTCACCCCTTATTTACACACTTACTTACATGCACTACACTACTACATATATCGAGAGTCTAGTCGGGAACTTGGAACTTATCGCGGCTGGGGCGGTGTCCCGCGGGCGGGAAATACCTGCTTGGGGAGAATCCCCGCTAGGCAATATACGTCGTTACCCGCTCTCGCCATCCTGCGGAGGAAAATCAGCGCCACCTCCCGCGCTAAAACATGCATCGCGATCTTTCCTTCTTCTTTCACGTTCTGTCCTCATCCTTTACTTACACTAGACCAGTCGGGAGCTTAGAGCTGGTTCCGGCTGGGGCGGTGCCCCGCTGGTGGGAAATCCCTGACTGGGAATGCCTCGTTAGCGAACATGTAGGTCGGTGTCGGATCTCGCCTTCAAGAGTGGGAAGATCACCCCACCGCTAGCGATGAAACATATACTACAATTACGGGAAAATCACCTTAGTCGTTGACGTGACCGGAATCATCAATCAATCAACAGTACAAGGTGCATAGAAATAGGATGGTTTGAATTATTTTAGGAAGGAACTTATTGCTGCAAATTAATCATTGAAATTTCATGCAAATGGCATTTTTATAAACTATTTTTGTATTCACTACTTAGTACTACACAGTTTCTGCGCCGACATGTGTAGCCGAGATTGAGAAAGGCTAAAGCGGGTTACTAGTCTGAGTTGGAAGGTTGGCGGTTTCGGGTGCCGCAAAGGACACGGGTGTTTGTGTGTAGTGAATGGTGGTGGTCTGCTACCACCAACATCAGCATCACCTTCCAACCCGCTTCATTCCCTTCGAGGCCGGCGTGGAAGGCACAGGGGCTGAAGGTACTTGCGTCCAAGTGCGCGTTACATCCGAATTCTGGGTTTGAATCCCGCGTGAGGCGTGGATGTTGTGTTGTGGCTCAAGGCCTAACCATCCTGTGTCACTCACAAAAACCTACTTCATATCCATATCGGGTATTTGATTGATTGATTGATAAGAGATTCTGGGCGCATCAACTGCTAAGGTCATCAGTTCCGTAAGTGTAGAAGTGCTTCGGGAGGTGACGGTGATCTTCACCTGCTTGATGACGAGATCCGGCGCCGGCACACAGTCGGCTAACGGGGTTCTCCCCAACAAAGTATCTCCCCCTGCGAGGCACCGTCTCAGCCGGGGCAAGATCTAAGTTCCCGACCGGTCCCCGGTATGTGTGGTGGTGTAGTACATATAAGTGTAAGTGCATGTAAGGGGGGAGGATAGAACAAGGAAGAGGAAGGGAAGGTCGCTAGCGGTCCGTGTCCTGTTTGTTAGGGTACAGCACCGAGCTTTACCTGGTTGATCGGAGAACCCACGGGAAACTAACGATCAGAGCAGCTGGCCACTAGAATTCTCCTCCAGACAGCGAAATAATCCAATCTCGATATCTAGCTAGTGTCGAAAATCTTGCCCCCGTTGGGACTGGATCCTAGGACCTCCGGTCAGAGGGGCTGCATGTCCAGAGCTACCTATACCGGTTTAAATTTCAGGAAAACCTATCCGGGAATTCGAAGGCATTAATTCTGTCTCGACAATTTTTCTTGTTATGCAATAAATCATTGAAGGCCTGCCGAGACAGTAATAACGCGTATCGACTCAGCGCCTCAGTTCAGTGATTAAGAGATATCTATTATTGGTGTACTGAATTTAGACATCTGTAACAGAAATTAAACAAAATCAATAGGTAAAGGAAAGAAGGATACTAAATACACATTTCGGATTTAAATATTTTTCCGTGACAAAGCGTTACTTTTCGAGAAAATAATATTCGATAGTATAATTCACATTATGAAGTATTTTTGCCCATTGTAATATTTACACTAGGTTATCCTAGATGGGGAAGATAAGGTGTTAAGTGAAAGAAAATAACAGTATTTGGAGTCCTTTAATTTTAAATTCCTCATATTTTAATAGCATAAAATGTTAGTGAAACTAACCATACCTCCGTGATGGATACACCTACAACTTGGGTTGTATTTCTTTGTGTAATGTCATTGAAGACACTCACATCTGCTCCCACGTCAGGTACATCGTCAGGGCTGTGCGTGAAGACTTTAGTCGTCTCTTTCATTTCGATTGATAATGAGCCTGGACCAGTACTCACGTTAGAGATCATGTTTAGACGTGGACCCCTGCGAAATCAAATCCCAAGTGGGAATATTTTTAAACTATGGTACTTATTTTGGATGAAAAGAAAAATGGGAGATAATTTATAAATATGTTAAAATAGATTATAAAAATGGAACTTACGAAAATACCAAAATATGAAATGTTGACCAGAAACTGTTTCAGACACACAGTGCCTGCATTTCAGTTAAAACGGATTAATGGTTTTACGGTTATCAACTCACATCTTCTAGATATGGAAATGAAACTAGCGCTGCTACAAAAAAGCATACTTTCTCGCATCATTTCTGAATTTACAATTTTCGGAAATTCAGCGTTCAAGTAAAGTTAGATTTTCGCAATTCTTTTAAGGGTCCCTTTTTTATCCGTGAGAAAAGAATAAAGAAAAAAATTGGAGAAAGTGTTTCAAGATGTGTCTTTGAACAAGAAAATTAATTCACGAAAAAACCTCTATCTTCAATATTCTAGTTGGAGAAAGACGCCGAAAAAATTGGAAGGTTTGCAATTTTTGAAAAATCAGGGTTTTCAACGAAAATTATACATGTTCTATTCTCTTAAGCCTCCTTTACGCTATCTGAGAACAAAGTTTAATAAAATAATTTGGTGGCATAATGAGAACAATTGGAAATGTTGAGAATAATGAGGCTCAGTGTAGAGTACCCTCAAAAATCAAAATATGTTTCAAATTCGCAAAACCTCCTGTTCTTTAAAATCGAATCGGGGAATATCAATTTTGGAGAAAATATGCTGAACTGTTCCGACGATAGCATTGGCCACAGATGGAAGACGGTCGGAGAGACGTTTTTTTCTTCAATTGATTTTTCGATATTAAGAACCATCCACAAAACATGGATTCTGATTACACAATGTGTTAGAGGAGGTAATTTACTTAATGTAAGGAATAAGATTTACCCACATTTTCGTTACCAGGGTACGGAAGTAAGTTTTTCTGTCGATAATTCGCCGTTTTTCAGTAGACGATTACAATAATTTCTCTTGTTACGAAGTAAGTATTGAGAAAGTAAATAATTTTCTTGATACGCTTGGCGATATAAGGTCAAGTGATCTGTGGATTCAGGTCTGAAGGATCTGTGGATTCAGGCGCATTACTGCCTGGTGCCTTTGTTTTGGTGCAGTGCCCTTTAGAAATTCGTTAATGCTTTCGTCATGTTGCAAAAGAGTAATGATAATCCATTGCGATGCATTTTTACGATATGTATCATGAGTTTATTATTATTATTATTATTATTATTATTATTATTATTATTATTATTATTATTATTATTATTATTATTATTATTGTTATTAGCGACTTACGTAATGAAGAACATACAATCGTAAAAAAACAACAAAAAACAAAGGGAAATATTGGATTCACCTATAGATCGTCCGTGATTAAAAATGAAGTACAGTGCCTTACGGGAATTTCCGGTAAAGAAACTCTCCCCCTTTCGAAACTGCTTAAAATCCTCATTTCCATAATTTTTCATAACAACAATAATAATAGTAAAATTATACCTTGAATACATTATGTATTTACAACAAATTGTAGTGAATATCTTTAGAATTAATTAATTTTGTAGAAGGGAATACATTCCGCTGTTGGACCAGCTACAGCCATGGTGCGAAGTGCTTAGAAAGTACGCATTCCGGTTGTTTACGTGTGTTCGTTTGTCTGTGTTTCATTGAGTGTGTTGACTTTGAGCTTTTTAGTTTTAATCACGTTGAAGTTAAATGTAATTTCGTTTACTTTTCTTCGCTTTGGTTTTTTGGTTGTAGTAAATTCATTAATTTACTATTTTTTAAGAAATTAAAATACTTTTCTTTACAAATTAATTTACAATGTGTGACTCACGAACTGTGAAGCGCAAGAGTGGTAAAGTACTCCATTGTGGGGAAAAATATGGTTATGAATGTTTATAACTAACTGTAACTATATTTTCGAACGGGACTCGTACTCAAAGCCTACCGGAAGGTGATTGTCCGCTCTCTCGGCGCGAGGCAGTTCGGTTTACCGTGAACTGCAGAAAATTCAATGTAGGCACTTATAGGCTCTTAACGCTCAATTAGGCAATTATCTCAAATATAGGCGTTTACTGGCGTTATAAAACTCTCGCAAATGCCATTTCTGAGATAAACATTAATAATGGGTTGAGTGGCCTAAAAATACATTTAAAGAAATAAAATAGGCAGAATAGGCGTTGTCGGGAGTCTAGTTATAAGCTATTAACATATTTATTCTATTCAGATAATTGTCCAGAATTTTTATTGATTTAGATTTATAATTTAAAAATGAAGAGAATTCAAATTCCACAGCTGAAAGGGGCTTTTATTTTTGTTTCAATGAGGTTCATTCACCACCAGAATCAAACCCAAACAAAATATTCTCCTTATCTTCAACTGTATTTGGTGTATTTAAAGTATTTCCGTTTTTAAATACACCTATTTTATGTATTTAAAAACATCTCAAGAATACATGTCCAAATAACTCAAAAATATAGTTATTCAAATACGAAATGTATTTCAAATACGTATTTCAAATTCAGGTATTTAAATACTGGCTAACCCTAACCGTGAATAAGATCAGTTTGTTTCCGTGTGTTCCACTTATTTTGTACTCAAAGGAATTTTAAATATCAATCAAAACTGATTTCTCTACTGTTAATGAGAGAACAAGAACCTTGACAGTTTTGAAACTGGATGCATTTGTCTTGAGTTTCAGTTATTGTGTTGAAGTAAAGGGGCACTAAAATTAATAATTCTCTGTGATTTCTTATGACCCATTTCGAAGCACAAAGAATCTGAGAAGCTTAACAGAAATGTTTCCTGGGTACTGGAGTCTCGTAACAATATATTTGAGGAATTGGAAGAAAATTCGCTTCGCTCTCCGTATGTGTTTATTGTGTACATGGCCGAAAACGTCATCCTAGCCGTAGTAGGACGACTTGTACCAGGGCGCTAGCCCCTATGCCAGTCTAATCTACTACTTTACAAATTCGTTTTTGAAAAATTGGTGTTGTAATAACTTTTTATGTGAACAAAACTTTATGCGAGACTTTAGAAAAGTCAAGCGCTCGGCCCCACTGCGGAATTCGTCGACCCAATCGAGCGCGTAACTTTTGGTTCATTCAGTACACGTGAAAAACGCCACATTTGGAATCACTGACGCTATAAGTGACCGTACTTCGTTCTTGACCTCGGACCCGCCAAATTTAGTTAACATAACGTGTCAGACTTTATTACACCTTTCACTCTGGTAGTGGAGGGGGCGTTAACGAATGTTAACAAACAGCGGGGATAATCTATCATACCAGGCCATGCAAAATCTACGTACGAAATCTATGTATCAATCTATTTACGAGGGCATGCGAAAAAAATGCAAACAACACACGCGTTCAAACAAGTTTTTGTCATTATACAATTTTAAATTTTTTCGTTAGTATTATGTAGTCAAATATTTATTAGTACAATGTTCCATGACCATTTTCATCGACTGTAAACACATTAACTTCGGATGTCGTGCTGATGCGCTATGAGTCACTTGCAGAAACAATAAATTAAAGTACTTTTTTAGTATCATTAATTTACAACGTGCTACTAAACCTTCAAAAAGAATTGCTTCTCCCGCATTGGCGTGCATTTACGAGTACATGAATGGCGGTAACTTGGAGCATTTTAGAACATGCGTTTTCCAGGGGCTACGTGTCTTGTCCTATCTATGACAGGCTATCATTGATAGATGCGACGTTAATCAAGCAAAATAATAAAAAATATTGCATTTTATAAGTTGGTTGGTGATTCCGGGCGCGTCAATATCTAGGTCATTAGCTCCGTAAGTGTAGTGTATGTTTTTCCTCGGGAGATGGCGGTGATCTTTACTCGCTGGATGGCGAGATCCGATGCCGACCTACCGTCGGCTAGCGGTGTTTCCACTCAACCAGGACTGTCCCACCAGGCGGGGCACCGCTCCAGCCAGGACAAGCTCTAAGCCCCTGACCGGTCTCCCGGAATATGTGGTAGTGTAATGCATTTTAGTGTAAGTGTGTGTGTAAGGGGAGAGGATGGGGCAAGGAAGAGGAAGCAAACATCGCGCGCGTTCCGTGGCCCGTTTGTTAGGATCACTCCGGCATTCGCCAGGTGATGATCGGAGAAACCACGGATAACTACCGATCAGAGCAGCCGGCCACTACAATTCTCCTCCAGACAGCGACTGAATTCGACCTAGCTGAAAAGCTAGTGTTGAAAATCCTGCCGCCGTCAGGACTCGAACCTAGGACTTCCCGGTCAGAGGCGCTGCAGTGACAGCGGTTGATGAACAGAGCTACCGCTTCCGGTTTTTCTATTTTGTAGTATTTAACGAAACGATTGTATAAAGAGGGGGATAATTTTATGTGGTATGTTCAAGAAAACGAGTGACAACAGGAGAGAGTTTTCTTGTATATCATGAGTGCAATTATACTCCTTTATACACATGTTACTTTCAATATTTTTTCGTTTCCATTTTAGAATAATTTAAATTTTGAGCAATTTAAGCACATCTTTATAATTCAAGCCATGACGACGAGTTTCATGACGTCATATTGCTTTTGAAAAAGATTTGTTTTTATTAGGACTTGTATTGTTCATGTTTCCACGAAATATTTTACAATTGGAGGACACTGAATAAATTGCAGATAAAATATTAGAAGAAGCTGACAAATTCATGAAAACATTACTTCACACAAAAAGTAAAGACAAGAATGAGAGAATATAACATGAATAAATAAAAAAAAAACTAGTCACTTCTGACTCAGTTTTGCTATAGCTATGATTTCAATGAAAATTATACATGTTCGTTTATACATACATAGTTTTTGCTATAGTATACACTTTAGAACTGTTAAACACAACTGACGTTTACATTTTTTACATTCGTAATCTTAAGACTAATTTTTTTACGTGTAAAATATTGAATTTATTCATGTTAAATATTTTATGTTGTTCCATAACTCAGTTAACTTAACGTTTACTTCCCCAATTTAGTTTTATTCATTAATTATTTATAAGTTATTAATGTTGTAAATACATAATACGCGATGCACATTTTTGTTCATGTTTCATGGCCAACTGCAGATACCTTGGTTACGTCTGTGTTATAATTTCTTAATTAAACGATTTCGCTCCTTTTCTGAATTCTGATTAGTAGGTGTGAATTTTTAATTACACCATGGAATTATAATTACTCGCGTGCTATTAACAGAGATAATCAACGATTTTTCATGAATTTAATGAGCATATTTAGTTAACTTAGCGAAAAAGTATTTTAAAATAGAGTTGGATAATTCGTCGATGAACAAATATGTTTCAGCAACATTAGTTTAGAAAAAAGCCGAGAAATATTTATTAAACAACTAGAAAATCTCAAAGGAATCATTCTTTTTAGCGCAATGAGTGGTCAACACCGCTCTCGGTGACTCGACCGGCTCCAGCGATTTCATTTCTTTTACCACTACGATAAGCGCTTCTACTCATCCGCCGTTTCTTCCGCAATATTACTAGACTCTTTCGATACTGCGTATGTAGTATCGAGAAATTAAAATATTTACATTTTTTATTGCGAACAATATAATTTACTAAACAATATACACGATTTTTTCCATACTTCTAGTTTTTCTGTTTTCGAATCTTGATGCCAAGCAAATCTGAAAGGAGTATGTTAGTCTTCTGTCTTTTATGAGAATCTCATTCGGAATTTTTAAACTTTTCAGAAGAAACGTCCACAACTTTTTAGAATGAAATTCAGACATTTTTTAGAATTAGAGCTTGTTAAAATGGCGAAAGTCCGTTTTTGACGAAAAAATTTGGATTTGTTGATATTATCATAGGTGCTTTTGAAGATTGAGTGCTTTTGAAATATTTGTATTATTACATTTTTTGTGATTTTTGGGATTTTTCTGAGAATTTTCAAAGCACGAGTGGTATTTAATTGGGCAACTCCAGGAATGAAATGATGTCCAACAGAGTTCCAAAATGCGCAAAATATTGAAAATAATTGAAAAATGCGCGAAATATTGAAGCTATGTTAAAAGCAAAGAGGTTATGTTATAGAACATACGCGGTTTATTGGACATGGAAATAGCGATCGATATATAACGCCATCTAAGATGATTCACTGTTGATTGGTTAGTAGGGATGAGCGGTAAGAAAAATCGGATAGAAAAAGGGATAAACTTTGAGATACCCTTGTGATTGGGGCATTTTGTATGTATAGATAAACACTATTGGTTTTAATTTCACGAGTGAAATAGACAATGCTAAATTATTTTTCGATTCTTCGTGTTTGTAGAAATTTTGCATCTAGAGATTATTTGATGCAACATTTTTTTGTATATTAGAATTTTAAATGATGTCTGGAAAGGAGTTTGAAATTTATCAGAAGTATAGTTAGTAGAATTATCTAAAAAGGTGCTGAATTCACAACGAAAAAAAAATACATTTTAAAACTTTATTCTCTCCTACAGAGTTATTTTATTCGTACCAGCGAACAGTAAATTGTAGGTATATAGGCCCACTTACCTGGTATGTATGCTGTTAATGGTATAACAAACGCCAAATTCAGTATGTAATGGCTGAAAATATTTGCAGCAATCGAATTCTTTGTCTCGCCATGTGCAACGTGTGAATATTTGTGAACAATTTAAACGTCCCTACAACAAGTAAAAACATCATGTTAATTTTAAATTGTATTTAATAATTCTCTTGAGCTAAGAGCAAAACTCATTTGAACGCGTTGTTCTTAAAAAAAAGCTATCGTACTTTTGAATGAAACATGTGGACATGTGGAATGTTTTTCATAGCAGTGAAAATACGCATGCAGACCAATTTCTATACTATAATTGAAATATTTTAGGCCTTTTTATTTAAAATAATTATAAATATATATTTTATAATTGAGCAAGAACCTTATAATTAGTTAGTGGTGAAAATTGAGAGGAAATTCTAAACTGAATATCACAATTCATGCATTTATCTTTATCAGTGCACTGATGTAAAAGTATTTTCGGGATAGGTGCTCTAGATAGGAGATGTTCGGGAGACGAGGTGTTCGGGAGACGAGGTGTTCGGGAGACGAGGTGTTCGGGATACGAGGTGTTCGAGATACGAGGTGTTCGGGAGACGAGGTGTTCGGGAGACGAGGTGTTCGGGAGACGAGGTGTTCGGGAGACGAGGTGTTCGGGAGACGAGGTGTTCGGGAGACGAGGTGTTCGGGAGACGAGGTGTTCGGGAGACGAGGTGTTCGGGAGACGAGGTGTTCGGGATAACTGAATATAAATTTTGCTCCCTATGCTATACAAGTATATTATAAGGAACAGTATTTGAATAAACAATAAGATCACGAAGTTTCAATATAAAAAATGTATTTTTAAGATTATTTTGAGCAGTAACGTCGCAAACTCGTCATAATTAAGGTACATGAGTGCTGTATCAAAGATGATTAAGAGTGATGCAGATGGCGTAGAGAATCAGCAGTTTCCAAACACCAGTCGTTCCGTTTCCCACAACCGAAAATCGAGATGTGTTTATACTAGATGTGTAGAAATGTAGCATACGATAGATGTCAAGAATGACTGTCAGATTAAACTTTTTATGCTGAAACTTATTAAGTACCTCAGAAGTATGAGCTAGTTGTACCGTTCCGTAGATCATTGAGATTTTAATTTTGGAGAGGTACTTTACATAGAGTCTGTGCGACATTTCAACATTTTATCGAAAATTACTGTATTTGTTTTCTAATAATGTTTTGCTGTAAATGAGAAAATGTATTTATAAAAATGATTTAGTTCCATTTTTATTAAACCTACGCAGTTTTGGAAATTGCGAAGTTTAAAATTTATTTTCCCTCTCTACATAACACCTCCAATATTAAAGTCAAATATTTTATTTACAATGCAATTTATTCCTAAGTTTTATATCTTTAAATGATGCACTATTTACAAAATGAGTATTTCCTGAGTAATAAAGTAACTATTGACTGTAAGAAAAGGAACAGTTTTGTATGATGCGTAATCTCGCGAGTTTTAAAATTTACAAGTAAAGGTAAAGGTTATGATATGAATAATTTAGATAAATTAATTTTAATAATAATAATATAAATTATCATTGATTTTTATTTACTTATGTTATGCTATGATGTTGAATTAGCAAAGTTACTAGAGTATGGGGAAGGGAAAGTAAAAATAAGATCTTCCTAGTCCTCCTACTACCTTTGGGAATTGGCTCTTTAGCATACTCAGCAGTGTGGCAAGTGTGGATAGAATTTCAAATTCTAAGAATTAAATTCGCAAACTAAATTGGCACAAATCTATGAAACTCTGCTAGTTAATAATCGTTTAGAAATACTTAAATCGCTATTAAATGTCGCTTAGAGTTTTCTACTCGCCCACATGATGCAATTCGGTTTAGAGCTGAGAGTGAAAAGTGCGAGAGGGTTGCACGAGTTGAGCTAGAATTTTACATTTGCGTGTAGTATTTCCAAGGAAGATGTCATGCGTTTGGGCGGTCTAAGAGTGTGACTGTTTGTGACAAGATGTATTTGAGAATGTACTTCCTCACCTTTCCAAGCCACAGAAAAGAGATTTACTACTTTGGCCAACTCATATAAGTGATTGTGAAGAGTAGACAAAGTGATTAACTTGTTAAGAGAATAATCTTTCATGAAAAATGAATGGAAAAGTTATTAATATCTCATATTTATATTCATAATCACTAGCAATAACATACCCTCTGTTATTAATCACTATGAGTGTACAAACACATTCTCGTGTTTGGTATATAGATGTGTTGACGTGCAGTAGAACATGATAAACTGTTTTTAAAATAACTGTTTCTACTATAATATTCGCAACACAATTATAGCACTTCCAACATTAGGAAGATTTTGCTCAGATGCCTTCCAAACGTCATTCGTTAATTTTGAGAGGAAATAAAAAAATTGTTCCGGTACTTACGGTCATTGTTATTTGTCTTATAAGATCCGATGTTCTGGGACAATCCAATTTTCTTGAGGGTTTTTGACATAACTGCCTAATATTTGGTGCCAAACCATCAAAATATCGTAATTCGAGGAAAAACATCATTTGTCGCCAGACTCTGGGGTCATCTTTGCTGTAAACATAGTTATATAACTTTTCACTTTCTCCATCGTTATATCTGTTGGTAAAATCCAATTGAACTTGAAAAAAAATCGAAACTCCTGACTTTACATGTTCACATCACGTTTTTCTAATGCAGTAATATAACACTAGCGTACCCGTGCGAGAACTCTCGCATGTTAAATTCCACACTCTTCCCTATTTTCCCATTTCCATGTTAAGCCTGTCAAATATTTTACTTCAACATCCTCTTTTTCTCCGTTACTTATTTATTTATTTATTTATTTATTTATTTTATTTTACGTCAAGAAAACAGTTAAAAACTGCGTATGACGTGCTATGGGGAAAAGTGAATTGTGTGCACATTTTCAAAATTCTGTGATCCCTACACTAAGTCATATACTACTTAAATTTTGAATTTTTGAAAGGGAGAAAAAAAACTCCCATGTAATAAAATCTATTTTCAAGGATAAACAAACAATAAATTTTGAATTTTGAAAGGGAGAAAAAAACATCAAAAAACTCCCATGTAATAAAATCTATTTTCAAAGGTAAATAAGCAATAAATTTTGGCTCTTATTACTTCCTGCCGCGACAACATGGAAACGATAATTTGAATAATCGTATTTCCCACTGAATTCTAGAAGACGTGCACAGAAAATGAAGTTACATTTATGTCCAGAAGCAAAACAAGTTGCAAACTTGTTCTCCATAAGTGATAATAATGCAATACACCCTTGTCAAAACAAACTCTTCTTATTTAACGTTATTACCGAACAGAGAGGAACACTCGTGTAACTAAATCGCGTAAAATATCAAGCAATTATTTTACTTTCAGTTAGTAATTAATTGAAGATTCTATGGGCTCTGAATAGATAGGGTAGAATCGAGAAGCGTCCGATCAACAGAAATGTAATAGAATGTTCAAAAAGATCTCATCCTATATATTACGGTGTGAGGAAAATTTCTTTGAGGCCGTTGGCTTCAAAGTTTTAGTTTTTAGGGCCATAAAACGCTTAGTTTAAGAGTTATTTAACGATATAGATTCAAAACCCGCGGCCGAGTGCTGCGGGTTGAATTTGATATGAATATTTAGATGCGTTTTTAAACAAATCCTTCAAATTTTTAATGTCAACGTGCAATACGTCACGTCTGTTAATTTCTTTCTTTAGAGACCCTGTTTATAAAGATTAGTTGCCTATGAGAGCCGAAAAAGTTATGTATACGACCGAAATAATGCAGGTGACGATACAAGTAAACTAGAATTAAATGGAATAAAAATTTTTGCACGCATTTTGAAGCTATCACTGAGCTTTAACATCGGTATTTCCCTTACCAATTCCCCGATGTTCCACGCTCTCAGTTTTAAACACTACCCTTTGACACTCTGATGTATTTGGATCAACTTTCCTCTCCTTAGCATCCCTGAGGTCCAAGACCCACCAGAGGTCCGCGTTCTAAGTCCGTAGCGTTCTTAGAACCTTTTACATTTGGAGGGAAGTTGGCACATAAGTGAATATTGCTTGTCCGAGAACTCCTCACCCCTAGATTACAAAGGTGACCTGTACCAAGCGTAATTACAAGGGCGAAGTCTGACTGACTTCTTTGGGTAAAAATAAAGAAAAACTCATTATGACAAAGAAGCACTCGATTTAATGGATTGAACATGTATGATACGGAGTTACAAACAACTTTTAAAGGGTCTTTTAGATACACCTAAATAATTTGACTCTCACAGCACACACCTGCTTGATGCTGACCACACATGGCTTTTAAGAAGCGTCCGCAGTAGTACCTCGTCAAGCGTCTTTTGTTATGATCGCCGTCATCCCATTATGATTGCTAAATGTTCAGAACAACGCTTAAATGCTTCAAGACAAGGTATTCATTATTCATTTTCGTTTTCATTATTCACAATATTAGACAATAGAGCGCCAAAAACTGACGTAATTACAAAGGCTTAGTCTACTGGACGACACAGACCGGAAATGGTGTGCACCAGATATAGGCACGCGCACAATATTACGTGTATTTCACTGATTAGTCAGACGAAAGTGCCTAGAGTTTCAGAAATGGGGAGTGAGGGGAAGCGGACGGGGAAAGCTTTCGGCACTAGTTTCGTTGTCTGACAGACGTCGCCTTTGTAATCTATGGTTAACAGCGTTTTCTTCCCCCTGCCCCCAGACAGATCCGTGGTTCTGAAATTTATTTCGCTAGTTTTTATCAGGATGAGAAGGAAGCCAGTATTTTCGTTTTAGGTGATATACAGTGATTTAGAAAAGCCCCGATTCTGCTTCTAAACATAAATTAACATCTGTATCCAGAATGGGATTCGAACCCGCGACCTTTGGAGTCGAGTCTGCAAGGCGCGTCTGCCTTCGTAATTTCGGCTATACAGATCAGGATCAATTTTCCGGTTTCCTAATATTAGAACCGAAATATTACTTTAAGAATATTAATGAAGAGTAAAACCTCGTCTTATATGGAAATTTTCGTTCAAGAATTTGGAGCCTGGTGGTTTAGGGGTTATATTACTGGCCTCTGAATTCCCAGTGCTTGGATTCAATCCCGAACGAGGTGTGAGGGTTTTTGAAGGTCGGAAAACACACAGTAGCCATGCCACTTTTGTGGCATGTGCTCTGGCAGATGCTAGGCAAAATTAAATCACTCTGACAACATCCCGCCATAACGAGATCTTTTTCCCTTCCAAACCGCTCAGATATAGTTAAGTGAGACAGTCATCTGCAAAATGTGAGTCAAATACCAGGCGCATTTAGGGGACTGCCCTCATGGTGCACCTGCTTAGAAGTATGCTTCCAAGGAAGCCTGGGTCGAAACTCGGGTGCGGAACAACTGCTTAAGGGCAGTATTCCTGCAAATAATCCCATAGATAAATAAATAAGTTATAGATTGAGAATATATCTTAATATTTTTTCCCTTAGAAATCAGTTTAATATTGTTCTTAATTAGCCACTGCGAAGCACCAAAATTAAATGTGGCTTTGTTTAGGTTTAATTCTTAATTGTATTTTTTAAAATTTAAAACATAGATTTGAAATTTAAATGTATATCAGGTACTCGTGTAGGTATATGTTGTGTGGTCGATATAAAATGTTTTATTAGAAAACAAATAAGGCCATGCATTTTGATTTGCAATACTTACCCCAAGGTACTAGTTATCCAATTTCGGAAGTATTCGTTGGTGTCGGCCTTACTGTTCGAGAACTCGCAAACGCTAACTGCGATGAAGGGAGTGTTCCAGCGAATGCTTTCTGTTTCTGTATTGAAACTTACAGCACTGTCACCTGTGAAATCGTGCCAAGACTCCAAAATTAGGTATACCGATGCCCACCAAGAGAAAATGCAGCATATTAACCAAAACAACCTGCAATACATTAAACATTTATAAATTAAAAATAAAATATTATTCAAAAGAAACGAATCTTCAAAAGAAAGAAACATTCTTTATGAACAGACATACGTTCATTTTCTTGCGAACATTTTCGTTTTTCACATTGTAGTGAAATATAATAGATAATGCTTCAAAATATTAGAGTTTTTGTAAGAAGGGAAATCCAGTGTCGGAGTTCTTAAAAATGGTCGCCAATTGGAAATAACGTATCTTAAGAAAAATGAATTTTTTATGTCGTACGATCGGAAACATACCTATTACTAGAAACTAGTTGGAACGGAAAACCTCTAACAGTATTTATATTTCCTTCGTTTCATAAAATCTAACACGTCATCACTTGTGCAGTCAAAAGATTTTTTATGATGCTCGTATTTAAATTTTTTTTTTTCAAAAACGTCATTCCATCCGTTCGTCTCTGATCAACGCTAGGACTCGTGATGGAAAGAGATGGATGAGCTAGTCTGGCGCACTGACTTTTGTTCGTTGTGTGCAGCTCTTTTGCGTCACGAACTACGTGACCACAACTCGGGCACTTCGTTAGAAAAGACAGACTTTACGCTCGCCGCCATGTAACATGGACACCAAGAAATGTTGATAAACATTTTGAAAGTGGTGTAAAGTAACAATTTACAAAGATGAGCAACCAAAAATAACACGATGATGGTGTAATTGAAATAAAAATGCAATATTGTGTCGCAAACTAGTGCCTGAAGCTCAATTTGCCGTTTGTTTTTAAGTCGAACCGCGCGCCACGTGAGACGATCACGTGACGCTCGATGGCAGATGCGACGAAAAGAACGGGGAGCGGTAGCTCAGTGCATCAGCCGATGTCACTGCAGCGCCTCTAACCGGGTGGTCCTAGGTTCCCACTCCCCACGGCGGCAGGATTTTCGACACTAGCTTTTCAACTAGGTCGAATTCAGTCGCTGTCCGGAGGAGAATTCTAGCGGCCGGCTGCTCTGATCGGTAGTTTTCCGTGGTTTCTCCGATCAACACCAGGCGAATGCCGGAGCAGTACCTTACCAAACGGGCCACGCACCGCGCGCGATCTGTCCTTCCCCTTCCTTGTCCTATCCTCTCCCCTTACACACTCACTTACACTAACATGCACTACACTACCACATATTCCGGGAGACCGGTCGGGATCTTAGAGCTTGTCCCGACTGGGGCGGTGCCCCATTGGTGGGAGAGTCCTGGTTAGGGGAAAACCCCACTAGCCGACGGTAGGTCAGCGCCGGATCTCGCCATCCAGCGGGGGAAGATCACCACCATCTCCCGAGAAAAAACATGCACTACACTAACGGGACTAATGACCGAAGTTGTTGACGCGCCCGGAAACACGAAAAAATCAATCAATCAATCAAGCGACGATAAGACAAGGTACATATGCGAGGAGTATGATCTGTTGGGATGAAAGGAAGTGTATATTTTTTATATGAAATTATCAGCGGAAATGACTACCCAAAACAATTCTCAAATGATTACGAGAACCTCTTTCGTGAATTACGGCTTGTTGGGTTATCCGGTCAGTCTATTTATGCCGGTGGATAAGAGTAAAGATGGTGGATGTGCAGTGGTGTAGAAGGTTAGGTACGTAATTTAGTCAATCGTGCAGTATCTTAATATTATGAGACCTAACTGGATCGTAAGTAAAAGTGTGAAATAATTAAAAGTGCTGAAAGAAAACCAATTTTAAAAGTATTCGAGAACTTAAAAAGAAAACTGTCAATCGTGTGAATGTATTTTGCAGAGCAACAGGCATCATCAAACTTTCCTTCTTTAACAAAAAGAAAAATGAGAGTGGAGAAATAACAATCCCGAGAAAAATAAAGTTAAGTGGCCTGAAGTACAGAATCAGTAGGGAAGTGAAATATGATAATTTTGTGTACGGTACGTTTCAAATTTCACGCGTTTCTGTTTAAAAATGTGTGTGTATCAATCAAGTGTGTAATGAATGTTAACAATAAACGTTTACCAAATGTTAATTTTTTTTACATTTTATCACTTATTGATAGAAATGGGATTTGGTTTTGAAAAACGAAGAAAAATGATTTAATGGTTTAACGAAATGATATAATATTGTGGCAACATTCATATACAAAAAGCGAATGAGAGCTACTATATAATTGACCACATTTGAAAGGCTCAAAAGTTAATTTTTCTAGTTGATAAGTAGCTGTACGATCATATTTGGAAGGTGCATGTGGATGCCAATAAACACATTTTCTCAGAGTGAAGATATTGTCATATTAATTTATTATTTTCTTTTAGAGGTTTTGCGTATTGCAAATATTCTTATATTGACGACAATTATTAAAATATAGAGTAAGATTGTAAGGCTGATGTTGAGGCATTGCAACTCGTAGAGAGTAGAATCTCCAAGAATTTTTAAGAGATAAGGTGGCCACATTGTAGGAAACGAATTGTCTTCCAACAACGACTGAAACATCGGTGATCTTCCCCTGCTAGATGGCCAGATCCGGCGCCGACCAACCGTCGGCTAGCGGGGTTTTCCCCTAACTATGTATCTCCCACCACCGGGCACTGCCCCAGCCGGGTAAGATCTAAGTCCCCGACTGGTCTCCCGGCATGTGTGGTAATGTAGTGCATGTTAGTGTAAGTGTGTGTGTAAGGGGTGAGGATAGAACAAGGAAGAGGAAGGAAACGCGCACATTCTGTTGCCCGTTTGTTAGAGTACTGCTCCGGCATGCGTCTGGTGTTGATCGGAGAAACCACGGAAAACTATCAATCGGAGCAGGCGGCCACTACAATTCTCCTCCAAACAGAGACTAAATTCCACCTAGCTGAAAAACTAGTGTCGAAAAACCTTCCGCCATCGGGACTCGAACCTAGGACCGCCTGGTCAGAGGCCCCAAGTAGGAATAAAAAGTAGAACAAGTCTTTAGTGCAATATCTTTCTAAAGGAATGTGACGTTATTGCGGGCGGCATGTAATGCCTGTGGCGAAGGGAATTAGGTGAGAGGAATTTTCTGTGGATTTAGTGAAACAATAACCTGAAAACTGGTGATTTATTTTGAGACGTGTGGATAAAATTATAATATGTTTAAATATTTTTTTAAATTTTATTGTATATGTAAACATTTACTATTGGTAATGTGTTTTTACGTTCTTTGATTGAGACTTTATCGATATTGAGTAAATTGAAACTTCGAATTTATTTCTCTAACGCACTTTTCAAATCAAAATTTTAACTAATAATGTAAATTACATGGAAATGAGCCATTCCTTTTTATTAATATTTCTCACAAGAAATAAGTTTTAACAATAGTTTTACTCCTGTACTTACCGTTCCGACCAATGGCGGCCTGGCTCAGCCAAATATCGCATGCCATGAATGTTGCAGTTGAGGCAGTAATTCTTGCACAATTGGAATAACCCGCGTAAGACCATGTTGCTGAGAGAGTGGGGTTACGCATTCAAAGATTTGCAAGACTTGAAACTAGCGGAGATGTGGGAAGGGGCGCAGAGATCCTCCTGGTCGGGGGAGTGGAGAAAGGTCTGGAAACGCGGAAGCCGGCCAGTCGTGTGCCGAGTGGAATCTCCCCTTCGCGTGAGAGCGCATCCGCTCTTTGGCTCCGTGACCGCTCCTTGTTTGCTCTGTCCCCCGATGCTATCGTCGTGACCCGACCAAACACAACGTGTACGGATCCTATTATCTCATCGTTCGACCGCTGGTCAACGAGAAAACTTTTTTACTACGTTAAATAAAGTTTAGTTTGGACGTAAGGATTACTTTGTTCCTAGCAAAAATATATGGGGACCGTGTGTGCTACAAGATGATTGCTTCAGGAACGAACTGGCCGTTCCACAAGGTCTCTCAAGAAAGCCAATCTTTAGAAAAGTAGTTTCCGATAACGTAACCCGTAGTATTATTTATTTTTTTATTTATTTAGTAAAAAACTGTATGTGACGCATGGGGAGAAAAACATCTGCGCACGCTTTCTTGAGTTTCAGAATCTCTTCCCAACAATTTAACTATTAATAGTTGAAAAATAAAAAATAGTAATAGTAATAATAATAATAATAATAATAATAATAATAATAATAATAATAATAATAATAAATCTAAAGAAAGCGAGAGATTAACATTTCAAAAACTAGATATTTTTTGTTAGTTATAGAATGAAGTTAGTTATAGAAAAGTTATAGAAAACTTATTTGTAACGGTAAACGAACGGATTTGATTTTTCTCTATTGCTAACAATTAGAAACTCACCCTAAGCTCTACTACCACTACAATCAAAAGGAAAGCTCAACAAAATGTGCGCATAGTGAAGCTACATTTACGTCCAGAAGCAAATCAAGGGGCCATCTCAGCATTTGCTCAATGGATCAGGGAAACTGGACAAAAACCCGATCGAGATGGTAGATATTAAAATAGATACTCAATAACTAGATATTAAAATAACTACATAAAATGTAATTAGTCTGCAAAACCCAAACTCTCTAATACTGAGTTTCCTAGAATCGGAGATGAATATTTTTTTATAACCTTGAAAAGTTCCATATTTCTCCCCACTTCTTTTTGTTTGACACCATCGTAACTGTACAAATAGCGAGTGTGCATGATGAAGTGTAAAGATCGTTGATTACTGCGTGTTTGGGAGCAGTAGGAAACTATGTAAACTAATTATCATCGAATTTTACAGTAGACGTGCATCGACATCATTGTGGATAATTTAAATATTTTGCAAAATAGTAACAACACATTTTATCAAAAGTATTTGCTATTTATATAATTGTAAGAATGAAATTTTCTTAAGATCCTTGTTTTTAAATTATTTAAAAAGAAAAGGAGCTTCTGAGAATATGAGTAAAATGTTAATTTAGAGTGAATTTTGTAGCAATTAGGAAAGTAGTCAAACTATTCAATGATTTAGACAGGTTTATCTCAATTTTTGACAACTTATCAAATAAAAAACCAAGTTACAACAAGAATAAATGAATAAAAAATAGTTTTATTTATTCGAACATAACTAATGTGAAACACGCATCAAATCTCTAACTCAATGAAGGGATTCGCCCCCCAATTTAGCATGAAGTAAACGGGCCAATAGGTTTTTTATATCTTTCAGACCGATATTATCTGAAAAATACTAGATTTAAATTACTAGTTGAGATATTACAACTCTACGATCAAAAGTAATCCAAACGATAGTATTCAATTTGTGTTCGAATTTTTTATTAGGTTGTGTATGGCTCGGATGATTAGCCCTAAGCTGGTTGACACTCAGGTTCCTATTTCGACTATGTAGATTTCTTGAGCTATAGTTTTGTGTCTTGTGTCAGTCACTACCAACCAAATCCCATGGAAGCATCAGTTTGAAGAGAGCAACGATTGTGGAGCTGTAATCTCAATTGTGTTTTAGAGCTGGGACAAACACAGTTTCGTAATTTTCTAATTTTATTCTACAAAATTAGAAAGGAAAGGTTTTACTTCTATTTTTAGCTGAAACCTCCATACAAACTATTGATTTTCTGGTATCAGTTTTTTTTACTTTTATATTACCTTGTTATCTCTCCATCCATCTTTAATAAAAAAGTCCCGTTTCTTTTCGAGTGAATGGACGCAGTGACAATTACCATCATCCTCTGTCTGCCAACCATATCAAAAAAATAAATGTCTATTATGAATACGGCCCTAAGTTGAATTCAGTCGCAGTCTGGAGGAGAATTCAGGAGGCCGGCTGCTCTGATCGGTAGTTTTCTGTAATTTCTCCGATCAAAATCAGTCCAGAGCTTCCTACACTTCCATGTAATATCTGATATTTTTCAAAATTAGAATCATGTTCGTTCAAAACGTACCAACCTTTTCATGGTACTTCTAGTTAGGAGTTGTTCTATGGGCCCATGTTTCGGCCCACTGAACGGTAACGCAGTGGCCGCACATGCGGAGAGATGAAAAGAGCGGGCGGCTTATATGTGGTCGACTACACATATCGTATTTTAGCCGCAACAGCGCGCCGTATGTCGGAGCGATGGCACGGTGGAAATCCCGTCTATAATAGGGAAAGCCTATAGGGTTAAGCCTATAGGTTAATAGGGAAAATTGTGTTTCTCAAACGAAAAGGACGACTTGTTCTTAGGGGACATGAAAGCGTTCAAACATTTGGATGTTAAACTATGATATTTCATTTTCTAAAGATTTATAATTCAGTTTTTAAAAGATTTATTATAATTTTGTTGTAGCTCAAACCTGCAATTTTGTTTTCCTCGTCTGTTGAAAGGTTAGATTTTCTTTAGCTTGAAATGTTTCAGAAAAGACAAGAATATTTTTTTTATTAAAAAGCAGTAAAATACTGATATCCCTGTTAAACGGTAAGAAGCGAATTTGTATTTGAAAATCATCCAAATAAGAGAGGTTGGTCGACATGACTTGATGACTTTTAATAAATCTAAACATTCGACAGTAAAACATTAAAAAAATCATCGAGGTAACCTAATAAGAGTAGTTTCTATTGATACAATTTAACTTGTCGAAGTTAAACCGGAGTTGCGTCAAAAAATTAAGAACTATTAACAAATGCCATCCTGCCCTTTTTTCTCCTACTTTAAAACTATTACGAATATCGATAAAATGTCACTAAACAATAGGTGAATCAAAAAGATACAGAGAAAAATGAAGTAGAAAAACACTTCATAGATGAATACCAATGAAGACCATTAACTACAGAAGAAACCCTGCGAGGTCTACCAATACACACAATAGCTTGTTCTCCTAGGTGG
This sequence comes from Teleogryllus occipitalis, assembly GCA_011170035.1. Taxonomy (NCBI): domain Eukaryota; kingdom Metazoa; phylum Arthropoda; class Insecta; order Orthoptera; family Gryllidae; genus Teleogryllus; species Teleogryllus occipitalis. The sequence goes on along the minus strand of BLKR01006031.1, from coordinate 42,587 downwards.
ATTTCTCCCTGGGATGGGCACCTGAGACATTTCGGCTTTATAGGTACCCTCCGCCGGCACACAAGTACGCCGACAGGCTGGTATCTAGGTCCTGCCAGAACTCAAATTTATCCTCCCGGTAACCTTCCCATTCAGTGTCTCGGTCGGGCCGCCATGCCAGCTCAGATCTTCTAGCTTTCCAGGCCAGTGCCGGAGTCGAAACAACGCGCCACTCACAATACGCCGAGACAAGTCCGTCCTCTATGCCCAGCGTGTCGGGCCACTGCCACAACGAAGACACGTGCCCAACTGGGGGCTCCCAGGCCGCAGCCCAGGGGGGAGAGGGGAATTCTAGTGCACGGCTGCTCTGATCGGTAGTTTTCCGTGGTTTCTTCGATCAACCCCAGGTGAATGCCGGAGCAGTACCCTAATAAACGGGCAATGGACCGCGTGCGATCTTTCCATCCTCTTCCTTATCCTATTCTCGTCCCTTATACACACACACTTACACTAACATGTACTACACTACCACATATTCCGGGAGACCGGTCGGGAGCTTAGAGCTTATCCCGGCTGGGGCAGTATCCCGCTAGTGGGAGAGTCCTGATTAGGGGGAAACCCCACTAGCCGACGGTAGGTCGGTACCGGATCTCGCAATCCAGCGGGGAAAATCACCGCCATCTCCCGAGAAAAACATGCATCACACTTACGGGACTTATGACCAAACCCGTTGGTGCGCCCGGAAACACGAAAAAATCAATCCATTAATTCTTTGTTTGAAGCATTCACTAACAGTTTGTAAATCATGCAATGAAGGAAAGTTGTCAGATATGTAAAATATAGCAAATACAATAAAAATAATATTTCAACTTTGCGAATTTTTTCAGTTTTGTGAATTTGATTACAAACTACTAATTACAGCAATCAATTATTTTAAAAGAGAATATTTCATTATTGAAAATAATATCCATCTGTTTTCTGGCTGACTCCTTTGATCGGAATTATAAGGTGAAATTGCATTAAGGAAAATTGAAGCAGACGGGTCTATAAGACCAGTTGTGTACTCTGACGTTACAGAAAGAGGCGCAAGTGCTGCCGGGTTAAATAGATTTTAATTGGAGTTTTCCTTTCGCTCGTGTTCATCCCCATACGTTCTGCGTCCTGATGAGAGATGAACTGACCGAGAGAACATTATATTGGATTTGACCACTGCGGAAGGAATAAGGCATTCATCGGGAGAGTAGTACGTTGGATTCTTTCAAGTCGCAGAAGCGGAAACTTGAGGAGCCAGCTGATTATAGTGTCACGTTGGCGGCCGTGGGTGGGAGGAGGAGCGGAAGTATCTCATACCTGCGGGCTGAATAGCCTCGGCGCCACGGCGTTGGGATATATTTAGACCAAGTGGACGCCAGCTTGACCTGGAAAGTCACTTGGTAGACGCGAGCCTCCCTCCTTCACCAAAGACGGTCACGTGACGGCTACACTCTAGGTATAAAATGGAGCCGACGACCTCACACTGGGTTTTTGTTTTGGAAACCTCGTGCGATGCGCAAAACTTTCCGCCCAGGCGGGAGCGTGTCGTGCCTCTTGCACGGGTGACGAGGTCACGGTAGTGGCGCGGGAGAAGCGTCAATGGAGGCGGGGCCTCCCTAGCTATATGGGGTATCCACAGGGAAATACTCAAAAGTGTGTAGTTTCGGAGCAGAATTTAGTTATTGTACATACGTGTAAATAAACTTGTACATACTTGTAAATGTCTGTGTGTTTTTCTCCATGACGCCACACGATCGTCACGCAGCCGAAGAACAATGGACGAATGTGTTGTGAGTTACCCCCAGCCCACAAATGAGTATACTGTGATTTACTTACAGCTGCCTCTAATAGATCATCAGCTGTTACGGTGTCATCCAATCGGGAGCTTACACGTCACTACAATGACGTCACCATGGTGACGTTCAGGTTTCCGATTGGATAACACCATACAACTGATTTATATCAAAGTTAGCTCTAAATAAATCCCAGTATAGAAATACAGTTTGTGATGCGATTCGTTCACGCGCCCTGTCGATTGCGAGATTGAGTCACTCGTGGCGCGGCCAAAGTGCGCACTTTCCCGAGGATTGTGACGCCGCGCTACACGTGTTCAAGTTGAAGACGAGGCTCGGGCCTTCGGCTCTCACGTCCTTGAGTCTGTACAACGCATCCTTGAGTCTATCCAACGCATAATTACCAATGAATTTTGTGAGAATATTCACTTTAAAAATAATTTTGAGCTTTCTTATTCTGTAGTATGCTAATTCTTCATTCCTAAGGTAAAGAAAGGTGGACATACAAAGAATGAAATGCACCAATAGTAAGCGCTGGTTCTGGCGAGGATTCGCCTCCCGATGTAGATCGGGATTTTTACCCGGTGATTTCCATTGAGGGCGTCTCTTGTGTCGACTAAGCCTCTGTTCACAGTGAGTCCCGGGATGTTTCCTGGTGATGAAGGCGGCCGGAGCGTTGTGTTCACCACTTGACGCCCCTTGTGCCAACAACGACGAATAGACCTACCTTCAGCACCACTTTGGGACACACCATCCTTTGTGTAACTGCACGGGAACACATTTACCTATAACTTTAGATTGATTGATTGATTGATTGATTGATATTTGCATGTTTCCGGGCACGTCAACGACTTTGGTCCCGTAAGTGTAGTGCATGCTTTTATCGGGAAATGGCGATGATCTTCCCCCGCTGGATGGTGAGATCCGGCGCCGACCTACGTCGGCTAGTGGGGTTTCCACCTAACCAGGACTCTCCCACCAGCAGGGCACCGCCCCAGCCGGGACAAGCTCTAAGCTCCCGACCGATCTCCCCGAATGTGGTAGTGTAGTGCATGCTAGTGTGTGTGTGTGTGTAAGGGGAGAGAATAGGACAAGGAAGAGGAAGGACAGGTCGCGCGCGGTCCGTAGCCCGTTTGGTAGGGTACTGCTCTGGCATTCGCCTGGTGTTGATCGGAGAAACCACGGAAAACTACTGATCAGAGCAGCCGGGCACTAGTATTCTCCTCCAGACAGCGACTGAATTCGACCTAGCTGAAAAGCTGTCGAAAATTCTGCTGCCGTCAGGACTCAACCTAGGACCTCCTGGTCAGAGGCACTGCAATGACATCAGTTGATGCACTGAGCTACCGCTCCCGGTACCTATACCTTTAGGAAGCATTGATATTAAGGATTACGTTATCATGTTCTCTACGTCCGTCCGCCGTAATACTGAAAGAACAGAGAGCTCAAGCAGTATGCATTCGATTTTGACAGTTTGAGTCACCTTTCCAATGGATATATTAAAATAAAGATAATAGGGGTACGTTTTAAGTTTTTATTTAGTTGCTTTTATTACTTGTGTGGTATAATATAAAAAAGTATTGCATATTATACACGATTACAAAAAACAGTTGGGCGTTTCGAATACTTTATTATTGAATCTCATTAAAAGTATACAATGTAGACTATAAATAATACAATTTGCAGAGAATTTGAGGTAATCTAATTTAACATGTTTAATCTTTCCTGAAGTTACAGAGAGGATCATTTAAGAATGATGATATCTATATCAATATATTTTGGATCTTAAACGGTTTGAAAATAATATTTGTTTTGTTTGAAGACATTTTTTATATACGTTATACCTCTAGAAAACTGAAACTTCGGCATGCATTCATTTCAAAACAGACGTTTTTATTGTTACATATTGTTTAGAACTATATGTGTAATGGACAAAAATGTTTTAATATACTTTACTTATTGCATTTGTTCGTACTTACAACCTTAGGCACACTTTCTTGGCAATTCAAAGAAAATGATAAAATAAACACCAGTACATCATAAATTTCACTACAAGATTGTTTCTAAGAATACTTGTATGAGACTCACTCTAGTTTGTGGGGGTCAGCAAATTTGCTTCCAAGACTGAAATTAATAATTGTGAAACTCAATAAACCAACTTGATGGTACGATTCTTGGTCGAAATCAAGGACCAGAAACTCTAATGGAATGGGAACTATACACTGATGGGAGGTGTCCGATCATGCATTTCATACCCGAAAATTAAACAGTAATAGAGTTAGCATGAATCGAAACTGAGCGCTCAATAATACAGGACCGTTCAGTACGGTGTTCAGGTAGCTCGGAACCGTTCAAGATACCGCGAACAAGAGATTGGATGGCACTGGAGATCTTCTGCAGCCGCTAACTGTTTTCATTTCTACCCGAGAGGATGTTTTGTTTCCAGAACAGAGGAGGTTAACCGAAATCCCTACTATGTCACAAGCAATTGCATTTTATCAAAAATTAATTTCCAGGGGCATTAAGCAACATATATGTTATTTTTTAGTTTCATGACTATTCGTAACTGATATTATATTATGGATAATTTACTCTTATTTTTAGGAAGAAAATGGAAAATATATACTCACACTACAATGATAACTGACAAATAATACAATATTAAAAGACAAATACCAGAATGTGTTTATGTAATTTTTGTAAACATATTCCCTCAAAAAGGTTTTTCACTCTTCATAGACATGCAATCCAAACTCTGAAATCAATTTTCGTTAGTAATAATTTGTAAATATTTATTTTCCGGTATGAAGTTATATAAAACATAAGCGAGAAGCTCCAAACTAGATAAAATATGAAATGTGTTTTTAAATATAATTGGGTGTGCTACGACGGTAGTTACAAACATTGTCTTAAACAAGGGAAATAAAAATACAATTTAGTAGGATGATAGACATATTAGGTTACGCGATTTTCATTAATTTTTTTTTCAATGTGCACAGAAAATCGTCTAATTTTGTGATTAGCTGAGATAATTTATTATATTTTTTTAGGTAGTAGTTATTTTTATTTAATTATTGTATTTCTTTCAATTGTTTATTTTATTATCATTTATTCTTTAATGTTCGGAAAGAATGCATAATGAATACTTGATAGTGTTTACATCGCAATTTACCTTTCTCGCTGCAATGAGGATTCTAGTACAGTTGATTTCGTCTCCCTCTCACACGTTCCGGCGCTCATGAGCACAACTCTACAAAGCTGCTCCTTAGAATAGAAATACATAATCAACCACGCAGTTATCGAATGGTTGAGTACATCAAATGAGTGGTAGTTTGACTTCACTTGCACTACACTCCAACAATGAAGGGTATCGAAGGACATATATTTACAATATTCATATTATGACTCTTACGTCTTAGAGAATAATCAGTATAATTAAATGTCCGGTAATCAATTTTAACATTGACGCAGGCAGTGAAAGTTTGCTATCTTTTATACCTTGGATTGTTCCATACAAAAACCTGAATTCTGTACATAATAATGTAATATTTGAGTAAAATATAGTGTACAATTGTTAGAAAGTAATTTTAGTGTGAGAAATTAACAAGTTGTGCCTGCATTTAACCATATTTGGGTATTGAAGAAACTATAAGATACACAGTAATAAAATAGAAAGAAATGAAACTTTGTGAGAAATGATTTCTTCCTCAAGAATGACTGTGTTGCGAAATACGTACACGGTACATTATGGTTACAACTCCTAAAACTATGTAGTTATTTTTTTCATAGAAGATTTTTTTACATAGAGCTGCTTTTTACATGTTTTCTTTACCTAGAAATCGTATCACACACGTTTTAATTATTATTTGACAATATTTAAATATTTCTGTAGCAATTCGTTGTATTCTTAATTTACAATGTCTTATAAGTTTATGATCTCAAACGTATATTTTTTATAAAACTGAAAATTAATCGAGCATTATTTTTCAACAATATTAAGCCCTCGGATTTGACATGTTTGAAACTTTACTTTTTTCAATTATTTTCGTCGAGTTGAGGCCAGTGTGAGTCAATGTTTGGGACCAAGTTTCATCGTCTTATAACTAATACAGATGTCTATTGTTTATTTTGACACTATTGATACGGAAGAGCTCGTACACTAAGTTCAATCAACCCATAAAAAAGTATTCAATTTTCAGCCATTTATTCCTTATATCTATGAAGTGTTTCAGATTGAAATTACAAGTATCACTGAAGTGTAGGGGATAGAAGATAATCAGTTTTGTCAATGAACTTGTGATGGGAAATATATATAATGAAATAACACATGTAACATTCTTCCTGGGTAGGCCCATCTTGTACTGGAGTTTGACAGGTACTCGAAATCTTTGAAACAGCATACCTGTCTAACCCCAATGCAAACTGCATCGGCTACCTGTCAGAGGAAAATGTCACATGTGTAATTTAATTATCTTTCTCACCACACGTTTTTTGAAAAAACGGATTATCTTCTACCTATATGCCTTGAATATTTGTAATATTTACCCTAAGACACGTCTATCGTTAAATATAATACATTCCGTTATACAGGGTGAGTCATTTAACTTTAGCACCACCTGCAATTTTTGAAGGGTTGAAGTTATTGCAATGCAGTTTTCACAGAAGTGCAAGAGGGAATGGGGAATGGGGCTAGTTTATACATATATTCATTTCCAACTTAACACTTCTATTTTACGAGATATTGAGATAATTTGTTTTTGCAAATAGAACTATACGTATATTTTGCCTTATAATGACGAGCGTAAAAACACGAATCCAATTATAGACATATTGTCATATATTAGATAACCCTTTTTTTGAGTAATTTTGATTTTTTTGCGACTCGTGTTTAACGGATATTATAACACTCCAAACGCGCGTTAACAGGGAGAGCGTTGCGTGACCTTGCGTGTTGGATGGTTACATTACAAATATATGTTAAATACGACTCGCAAAAATCAAAATTACTCAAAAATATTTATCCATTTGAAAACAAAAACTTACCTCAATATTTCATAAAATTCAAGTGATAAAATGGAAACGATTACATACATGAATCAGAACTATTCCCTTCCCACTTCCGTGAAAACTGCATTGCAATAATTAAAACAGTTCAAAAATTACAGAAGGTTCTAAAGTTACGTGACTCACCATGTAAATTACAAGTGCGACAAAGTATTTACTGTTATGTCGCAATTTTCAGTATACACATGAGAACATTTTTAAGAATGCGTGAATTGGATAATCATATCACTCGTGGGCTGAAATAGTGGCACAACTCAAAAAAATACTAATTTTGAGTTATGCACTCTCCAGAATTGTAGATTGATCTACCTTCCATCAGCAACGGCAGCATATATTACTTTATAGAATTTCACCAAGAAGTGGCAGAAGTGCAAGAATAGCGAGTTTCTTTATCCTTGAACATTCATGTAATTGAGAGCACTGAAGATCGTCGGCACATGCAAAGCTGAAGTTTCGTATCACTTTTGTCCATCTGCGCATGCGCAGAAGATCGATATTTGGGTCGATTGCTGTCCACTAAGGCGTGCAAAAACTTACTAATAAAATCATTTCAATTCAAGGTAAAACTTCAAACTCATTTATCTCAAGACCTGATGTTTTGAGTTGTGGAACTGTTGCAGCCCACGAACGATATTTCCAGTTTCTCAACAGTCGCTAGCTCTGAGCTGTAGTTGCTCAGTTGACGCGTTCTTTTGTCAGTGTACAGTGTACGGGCGAGCGTGCGCACGCGTGCGTCGCAGGAGCGGCAGGTGTGCGGCCGCGTGCGAGGGCGTGGTGGAAGGGGGCGGGGCGCGGGGCACGGGCGCCGGGGGCCCGCGGCAGCAGCGACCCTCGGCCAAGTGGCGGCCCAGCAGCAGGCGGCCCAGGGGCAGCGCGAAGAAGTGGATGACCTCCCCCAGGCTCAGCACGCTCGCGCCGATCATCAGCCCCAGCGCGCTGCCCACGTCCACTGCAAACAACACAATCGACGTACAAGCAAAATGACAATGTATTGGCACTACTGGTAGAAAAACATGCTCACGTTACGCAATCAACGTACAAGCAACATGGCAATGGATTAGCACAACTGGGTGCAAAAACATGCCCACGTCACGCAATCAACGTACAAGCAACATGACAATAGATTAGCACTACTGGTTGCAAAAACATGTTCACGTCACGCAATCAACGTACAAGCAACATGACAATGGATTAGCACTACTGGTTGCAGAAACATGCCCACGTCACGCAATCAACGTACAAGCAACATGACAATGGATTAGCATTACTGGGTGCAAAAACATGCCCACGTCACGTAATCAACGTACAAGATAGAAGCAACATGACAATGGTTTAGCATTACAGGTTGCAAAAACATGCTACAACAGAGATCCAACAATGACTGCGATTAAGGACGCTTGACTAATTAGTGATCTCGAGCGCGTCAACTGCTAAGGTCATTGGTCCCATAAATGTAGTGCATGCGTTTTTTCGCTGGAGGTAGTAGTGATCACTTGCATCTCGGGAGAGCAACGTATACGAAGACAGCCGAGTGGAGTCGGCAAATGATTTTTACTTGTCAAACTATTTTTACAATAGTTAATACGCGCCGAATTTTACACGCCAAATGATTTTTAAAATGAGTATACATGTATCCTCAAGTTTTAAGCTTTTTAAAGCGAGTCTTTAACTTAGACATGCATAGCGAAGCGTCACAATTCCGTGGGAGATTTCTGATTCAAGGGATGAATTTCTGTTTCAAATTCCAAGCACAAGCTCGCCGATCACTCGACACCGCTCGGCTTTCTTCGTATACGTCCGTGGCTCCGCATTTTCCTCTCCCGAAACACAAGTCTACTGATCTTTCCCCGTTGGATTCCAAGTTCCACGACGACCTATGAGTCGACTTGCATGGTTTCTCCTCAACCAGGTATCTCCCATCAGGGAGGCACCGCCCCAGCCGAGACGAGCTCTTAGCTCCCGACAGATCTCCCAGCATAAGTGGTAGTGTAGTGCATGTGAATGTGCGCATAAGGAAGTATAATTAAGGGGCGAAGATAGGACAAGGTAGAGGAAGGAAAGATTGCGCGCAGTCCATGGCCCATTTGTTAAGGTACAGGTCCTGTATTCGCCTGTTATTGATCGCAGAGGCCCCCAAGAAGTACTGATAAGAACAGCCGTCCGCTATACTTCTCGTTCACAGAATGGTTGAATATGATCTAACTGCCCTATCACCGCTGGAACTCGAACCCTAGGACCTCCCGGTTAGATACGCTGCAGGGGCACAACTCTTGCCTCGAGCTACCTCAGCCGGTTGACATTCGAGAGTTTTCGCACGCCACAGCGGACAGCACTATCGATCTTCTACGCATGCGCAGATGCACAAAAGTGATGTCCAATGTGATAAGCCAAGAACACTGGGTTTAGTTTTAATGATAGAATCGGCCGCCAGCGGTAGTAATAACTGCATAGTTTGCAAACTCGGAAGTCAAAGAACACGTTGTTAGAACAACCGATCAACAAAGTTTAATATTCCATGCTTAGTATCATAACGCTGTGCAGATGGACACGGCCCCGAACACATGTGCAGTAGGTGTGAAGAGGGCGTTGGCAGCGATGATATTTTAGAAAGACGTAAGGGATCATTCTCTAGAAAATTATTGCAGCAAACGCACGCAAGCGATTGGTGAGTTGCGATCGGATTTTCAGCATATGTTGAGTTTTGTTTAAATGATGTGAGGCGGAAATTTATGATTAGTTTGATTTTTTAGAGCTTCGTATTGTGTAAATTGTAATATTAAATTTTAATAGGGAATTTTATTAAATTAATAGTCGGAATTTCGAAAAAATAGACTCCGTGTTTCGAGGGAATGCATATTAGGGTAACTCTGTGGATTGAAGAATTTTTCAATAAGTATCTGAATATAGTCAGTCACGAGTAGGTGTTTCATACGAAACACAGATAGGGAAAGTCGCGACCGCATATTAATTTTGTGGGAATGTTAAGTTCTAGTAATAGAAAATCGTTGGGGATATTCTGAAACCTTTTTAGTTTATGCATGGACGCGAGAATTGATATAGCAAGGACCTATGGACAATATTCTGCTAGTCAGCCGAGAAGCCATCCATGAAGATATTATAGTAAGCTTACGAACTTATATTGAAACCCGTACGGTGTTTCATATTCTATATTGAAAAGTAATTCTCATGAGATAGAAATAAATTGTAATTTAGATATAAGAATAAATGTTAAATTTTTATTGTTGAAAAAGGCTGGTAATTTATATTAGTTGCCATCAATCTAATAATTGGTTTCAATCAATAGAACTTCCAGGAATCGTGATTCTGTATACAATTACACGTCCACATGCAACAGGTAAGGACTAATATGTTGTATGTCGAACCCATGGTTAAGTTGAAAGGAAATTTAATAATTTAGTTATAACAGAATAGAAGAGATGATTAAAAATTTACACAAACGTAAACTGCGCATACGCAGAAGATCAGTAATGCTTTAACGTTAAATAGTGCACAATCTCATTGTAAGAGCGACTGCGATATCTCAGCGCCAATATCGTTGTCTCTTGATCCTCAGAGACGGGGAGGTTCTGGGGTTAGTTGGATAGCAATTCAGCCACTATCACGAAGACAATTGTGATGGACGGCTGCTCTGATGAATGACACTAATGATCTCCTGAGCCTAAAAAAGCTCTTGGATTTACACTTATAGTTGCGATAATGTACAGGCTGCGATGAAATTAAAAAATACAAAACAACAACAAATACTTCCTACTGAAATCTATGCTTGTATCGCCAAAACGGTAAAGAAATTATTGACTACTAATATTATTCCGGAGTTATTCCTCCAAAATGATGCACCTGTATGTGAGTCATTCCTTGAGAAATCGCACAGATATTGACTGAACGGTTTTGAAAATATGTGATAATTATTCTCTTAAATCTGGACATTGCTTGTTTTCTTCGTAAGTCTAATTTTATTTTACAAAAGACACGAAGTAAGGCGAGAAAGTAAAAATTGTGGAAGAGAATTTGCGCTGAGCAGACAGAAATTACAGAATCTGATCTCACGAAATTTTATCATAGTAATTGTGTAATAATATTAATCATAGTAATCTTATCATAGTAATAATATTGTGATCAATTTATATATGCAAACATATACATGCTGTATTCCTTATTACTATTTTGCTAAGAAGAGGAATCATGCATTCGGCGTCAAGGTGTGATAACAGTGAATGAATGAAGTACTTAATCTTAAAATTATTATTAAAACTGTTCATATTTAATACTCAACATTGATTACAAATCAAAATAATTTATATTGCCTTACTAATAAGATGATATTGTTTAGTAACAATTATATGTTCTCAAAGCAACTTACCGACAAGGCCAAGCTTTGTCCGCACTACGACCCGTTCAAATCTCTCGGAAGGCAGTTGCGTTAGGAAGATCTTCACGGCGCTGTGAATCTCCTTGTTTTCTGAATTTCTGTATAAGCAGCAGAAAAATAATTAATTATTATATACAGTGAAAGTTATGAATAACTCTAAAAGATATTAAAGCGTTTTTGAGAAAGGAGTATAAGGATTCAAATCAGTAAAATGAATTCAAAATGTTGTTCTGAGGACAAATGTAGGGAGAAATAAACGCATTGAAATAACAGATCACTTGTTTCATTTGCATAATTCGTTATTTGTAAAATTATCAGAATTACCATGAATACCTTAATTCTTTACGTCTTTTATTCTTCTTATAAAGATTTATACTTTTTGATTGGGCATCATCTCAAAATGAAAACAATATATTTTTATATCATAGGCGTATTACGAGTCTAACGTTTACAATAAACTAAGGGTATGGTATATGAAGGTAAACTCTTTGAATAAAAGGTTTAAACAGTCACATAAATGAATATAACATTTTTAAATCGATATATTTTTAAGTCTAATGCAGCCAATAGATTGTCGAGATCAGCGTACCGTTGGCTCAAACAGCTGACAAGAATTCACCGAAAAATAGCTCAGCAGATTGATCTGTTTCGTGCAGATTCTTTATACCTGAGGATGAATACTCTTTAGAGGTGTTTGCCATTCTAGATCACAAGAAGCGATCTATACAAGATTACTGATGGTCTCCCATATAGCATACCAACGAGATACAAGCTCTTCGGATCATGAAATACAAAGCCAACGAGAGACTCCCAATGTCATGACAATGATCAGAAAGAAAATCGCAGAAAATCCAGTGGGACAAAAGATGCGTCGATAATTGGCATGATGAACCTACATAAAGTAACAAGAGTGTTTACACATGTGGTCTGGTAATGACAGGAACGTGTAAAACTCCCTGCCGTACTGTTGGGTTGCAAAGAGCATAGAAGTGCGAGGTGTACATTAGAAGATTATGTAGTTCTTGCAAGACGTATGCGCGCCTGGTATACGCACATGAACTATATTTATACTCAAAAATACCATTGGCACAAGCCCACGTAATGGCAAAAATTAGGCTAGCTGGTTTAAACTCTGTAAAAATCAAATTCAAAAACATAACCGTCAAAGTATCGGAACTAGAAAGATGTGTGATATGCAATCTCAAACACCAGGGAACATTAGAACACATTATAAAGCTCTGTCCAATTTATGAACCATTAAGAGATCATATGGTAAAAAATCAAAATATCGTGGAACTGTTGAGGCTGAATGATCAAAGTAATATTCAAACATTTTTTAATTTTCTTAAATCTTATTTTAAGTTACGGTTACTTCATTTATCTGAATGAATTTGCTTTCCAACTAAAATGAATAACAGATTATATTCTATACTAAAGTGATGTGTATGTGAATACTGTGAACATTTGAACATTTTGAAATGTTTATGAAAATAAAATAAATGAATACCTGTGGCATTGTTAATATTACTGTAAAATAAATGTGTTTACATTTGAATAGTTTTGTAATTTTTGCAATTAAGTTTTTTGTATTTTTTAGTAACTGTATTCTTGTTTTTTAAGTATTTTTCATTATTTGAATAATTTTATATAATTAAGGTTAAAGCCAATAAATAAATTACTTATTTTATGCTTTACTTATTTCCTTATTAAAGAGAAACCAAGTAGCCAAGTGGATCCACTATACTATGTTAAAAAGTATAATATAACTAAATAACAATATTGATATCAGTATGATTACTCAGTTATTAGCGTTTTTAAAGAAGTAAAGTGTGGGATACAAGACTAGTTGAGAATATTTAAAAAAGAAGAATGGGAAAGTACGCCATTACTTTACCGCCTTAGTGTCGTATTGAAGTACATTACCACACTAGGGCGGTAAAACACTTAATTCGGAAACTGATTATAATGGCATAATGTTTGACCTTACCTAATCAAAGGGGATAAAATAAATTACAATACTTTCGGCATAATCTTCATGCGGCCGAGCCAGAAAAAGTAATCTAATGGGAATGTACGACATACAGATTTTTTTCTTCCTCTTATTGGTATCACTCAACGGTTACTCAGATGTTTAAAAAAGTGCTTGACATTTAAAAACCTAGAATTGAATGTTTGGTTGGTTGGTAGTGATTCCGGTCGGGTCAACTACTGACGTAATTAGCACCGTAAAATTTAGTGCATGTTTTACTTCGGGAGTAGGCGGTGTTCATCCCCCGCTATATGGTGAGATCCGGCGCCAACCTACTGTCGACTAGTGGGGTTTCCCCAACCAGGTATCCCCCACTAGTGGGGCACCGTCCCTACCCGGGACAAGCTCTAAGCTCACGACATGTGGGATAGTGTAGTGCATGTCAGTGTGAGTGTGTAAGGGGAGAGGATATGACAAGCAAGACGTAGGAATGACCGCGAGCGGTCCGTGACCCGTTTGTTAGGATACTGCTCCGGCATTCGCCTGGTGTTGATCAGAGAAACCTCGGAAAACTATCAACCATAGCAGTGAGCCTCTATTATCCTCTTCCAGACAGCGACTGAATTCGACCTAGCTGACAAGCTAGTGTCCACTGTCGGGACTCGAACCTAGGACCTCCCGGTCAGAGGAACTGCAGTGGCATCCGTTGATGCACTGAACCACCTCTCCCTCTAATTCTACAGATTCCCTGCACGGAAAATAGAAAGTCCAGAAAACATTGTTTCACGTCGTTCAATATTAAGCTTCGAACACTAATGAAATAAAGGTTAAAACATTTTGGAACAGCACATTCATTATTTACTGTGAACTCAGAGTTCAACATCTTTCTGAAAATGTAGTGGAAATGTTTTATGGTTCCCAAGATCTCTATATGTAAGCTGAAGAAATATATGGCCAAGAAATCCTGCTGATAACCTTATCATAGTGCATCACATAATTAAGGCCTGTGTCACACAAGCGTTGCGATACGTAACGCGCGTTGTAGATTAACACTATTTTATGCGGAACGGCCAAAGTGCTCGTGGACAGTTTCGCATAAGATAGTGTTAATCTACGACGCACGTTACTTAACGCGTGTCAACACTAACACTCGTGTGTCACAGACCTCAGACTACTATTTTTTGTGTAAAGAACACGTGACAGACGATTGCTATAAATTGCGTTTCATACACTCACAAATCTTGTTTTTAAAAGCACTCTTCGAACTTAAGAAAACTCGCGTTATTAACTTTTCTTACAACCAACATGCACCCGCATATTTCCTCGAAGACGAGATGTCGAATGTTTTCAAAAGATCAGTTACAATCCACACACTGAAATAATGAAAAAATGCCGACAAATAAGCGTTTACTCTATTAATTTATTTTTTCGTTTAGCTAACTAAATGTGCTCATTAATTACATGAAAAATTGTTAATTATCTCTATTTTCATAACATGCGTGCAATTAATAAATTTACACCAACCAATCAAAATTCAGAAAAGGAGCGAAATCGTGTAATTAAGAAACTCTAATACAGACGTAACAAAGGTATTTACAGTCTGCCACGAAACATGAACAAAAAAGTACATCACATATTACGTACCTACAACTGCATATAAACAAAGAATGAATAAAACTAAAATGGAGAGGTAAATGTTAAGCTAGCTGACTTATGGAGCAACATAAAATATTTGTCGTGAATATATTAAATGTTTACGTGTAAAACGTTTCGTCTTAGAATTACGAATGTAAAAAATATAAATGTCATTTGTGTTTAGTAGTTCTAGAAAGTATGCTATACCAAAACTGTGTCAGAAGTGACTAGTTTTTTTGCGACTATTTATACATGTTGTATTCTCTTTCTTACCTGTCTTTACTTTTCGTGGGAAGTAATGTATTCATGACATTGTCAGCTTCTAATACTTTATACGCATATGTTCAGTACCTTCCAGTGTTTGCAAATATTTTGTGGAAACAAGAACAATGCAAGGCTCACTAAAATAGGTCTTATTCAGAAGCAATACTACGAAATGAAATGCATGCCGCGTGTGCAAAGATCTTTTTGGATGTTTTAAAATTTGAATTATTCGTAAATGTAAATGAAAAAATATTGAACGTAACATGTATATAAATGGGTATAATTACATTTATGGTATATAAGAAAACTCGCTCCTATCGTCGCTCGTTTTCTTGAAAATTTCGTTGACTGGAAAGCTCAAATTTCTTTCTGAACAAAAAATCTCAGTATTTTGAATATTCATGCAATTATCCCTCCCTTTATACACTCGTTTCGTTAATTACTATTATTAACATTTAGTTTTGATACTATGAAACTTGTCAATAATAATCAAGCGATAAAACATCTGGAACCCACTACCTTGTTTTAAAAACAAAAATCACGAAATTTCGTTGAGTGGAAAGCTCAAATTTCTTTCAGAACGAAAAATCTCAGTATTTTGAATATTTCGCAATTTTTGCATTTTTCGAAATGTCAGTCTAATTAAATTGTGAATGAACCATATCACACTTATAAATGCACTTTTTTCTATTCCAGCGAAAAATTTCAAGAAAAAAGTTGCAGACATTTTCCATGAAATGTTGAAAATCTTATAGGTGTATCCAGTAAAGTACTTCCAAAAATAAAATAATTATCTCCATAACCATAAAAGTACATCTTCCTCCTGGAATCGTGAGTATTTACCAAATTTTATTTCAAAAGCTTTGAATCTGACACAGTTATGCGTGACACATCCCACCGTACATACAAATTGATTTTCAGGTACAAACATTTCATTTATCTTCTCTCCACCTATACCAATCTAACCATTTTTAAACAGCTTTAATACATGGTAATTATGTCCTGTGTGCCAACCTAGATGGCCGAGGTGGCTAAGAGCGAGTACCGACTCAGCGCTTCGGTCCGAAGGGTCGCGGGTTCGACTCCCACCTTGGGCATGGCTGTTTGTCCCTTGACTTCGTGTGTGTGTTTTCGCGGAGGGCCTCGCGTTCTGCTGACCCCAGATCAGAGGAGCCCGCAAGTGTTTGTCTAGTGTATGGTCGAATATGCGTCCCTTCGGGACGTAAAGGGCAACCGGCTGTCGGCTGGATAAAAACCAAGTTCTGTGTACAAAGTTACAGCTGAAAACAACCTTCAAAACAGATTTTATGATCGCTATTTGAGATCATATTGCAGAGGTAATTGCCTGGTAAAATATGAAACTATGTACCATTGTGATTCTCTAGAATCTATGCAGAAAGTTGGGCAGTACACCAGTGAGGGAAGAAATAGACGCCAAAGTTGTCGAAACTCTACTCAAAGAACCGTATAGATTTCCTCATCAACGTTTAAGAAAAACTGACATGGGATGGCCGTGGCAATTCTTGCATATCTATCGCTGGATCAAAAGAATGTTACAAAGACAACGAAATTTCATGATCTCTAGACGCAGCTGAAAAATCTCAGGAGGCGAAAGATGACGATTAACATGTAAATAATTGTGGATCTAGGTTCTATACCAATAGACCAGACAAAACACCTCAGCACCCTAGGCCTTAAATTCACGATAACATACCAATTGTAAAGCATCTGCTCACATTCAGCGAGCAGGTGTCAGTAGGAGATTTATATTAGGAAGTACAGGAGCCCACCGGAGGTTTCAGGAAAAGAAAACTTTTAAACATATGGGGCGAGAACATGCGGAATTATAAAATGAAATAATACCCGCAAGATAATGTGAGAATACTGGGAACACATGGAAGCAAGACTGTTTTTGAAATTACATATAGATTTTTCAATTCCAAAGAACTCCAAATGAATGCAGACTAATTGACAGGGGAAACCAACATATGAAACTCGTAATGATGTGTAGATGGATTGAAAAAATACACAAAATGGGATGACACACTTGTTGCTACGCATTTGTGTAATTTTTCCACAAAATACTGTTTATTTAGAGAAACCGAAGTAATCACACATTTATGAGTTATGTTGATTGTTCTATCATTAACTTTGGATTTTCTCATGTACATTCTTGTAAAACATGTTGGAAAATTTGGTTCTGTGAAAAATGTGATTCAGATTCAATTATATTTATTTTTGTTCGAATATATGAAAAGTGTTCAGAATATGATGTTCAATGTAATTATTTTCTGAAATAAGACCGTTTTTCGTCGGTAGAGTACCGGTATTTATTTTAGAAGGTTTTTTATACTCATTCTTACCGTATATATTTCATTATACTCAACTTATTTACTAACACATTCACAATTAAATACAACCACCTAAAGAAAACACTTAAAAACAGGAACTTCGATGGAGGAATAAGACAAGACGTACGTTGTGAGCTCGTAAGGGTAATTGATGTCCATGGACGCGCAGTTCAACAGGCAAGGGCAATACAAGGCTTCGCTCTCTGTGTCCCACGCAGGCCGCAGCTGGCGCCAACCCAAGCCGTACTTGAAGGCAGCGATGCACTTCATGCCCTCCAAATCGCAGGCCTGTTCAGGTTCTGTTCACATCAACGGGCACGCGCGTACAAAATATTTCGGAATTTGAGAAAGAAATTAAATGATAATAATAATTAATAATAATAATAATAATAATAATAATATTAGAATGGTTGAATGTCTTCCTGTTGATCCCATTTTTATATTGTAGAAAGATGGTTCTTTTTCAAATTTATTGGACCAAATAGGATCAATCTACGATGATACCAGGAATTAAGACGTACGATTCATAGATATTTATTGCTGCTTAACGTTTCGCACATTTGGCATGTGCCTTTTCAAAAGCATTTGACAAACGGTTGACAATAAACATTACATTTTTTGTAGTGAAAAACAAAGGAATAAATACATATTGAAGAAATGTTTAACAACATTCTCATTTAAAGCCTTTTTAATAATATGCAGAAGGCGTCGTCTAATTTAGTGGCTAAAACATTCATAAGTAAGCAACACAAACGAGATATATCAAGGAATGGATGTGCAAAAATTAGGAGTGAACAGCGGTAAAAAGCAATTATGGATGTTTGTTTGTTATTAATGATTTATAAATTTGATGAAGTTTCAGAATGTCACTTTTTGTATTCATAGTATCATTTAACATAATATACAACATTTCTGCAATTTGTCTTTTAAAAGTTAGCTTTTCGTGATGTAAAATTTTGACTTTATCAAAACCAATAGTTGAGTTCCGTTCTATGTTTTGTTAATGATGTGTACAATGCTAAATCTTTATTAATATCGTATTTGTGTTGGTAAACTCTTCTGCTAAGATATTGTTTGGTTTCTCCAACGTACACCTGTACGTACGTTAAGCAGCAATAAATGTCTATGAATCATACGTCTTAATTCCTGGTATCATCGTATCATCGTAGATTGATCCTATTTGGTCCAATAAATTTGAAAAAGAACCATCTTTCTACAATAATAACAATAATAATAATAATAATAATAATAGATAAATAATAATAAAAATATTTTTTCCTTAAACAGACACGTACTAGTTAATACACTTTTCGTTTGATTTGGTGCTACAGTTCTGATTTTATCCCCTATCCGGATGCTACCGATCGGAACCTGTGAGATATACCTCTTCTCCTCAATTATTGATTGATTGATTCTTTCTTTTTATGCAACTTTACTGAGAAACGTTCCGTTACTGCACATCTGCTTATGTTTGTTTCATTGGCTTGGTAGTGAACGGGAGAGAACTTCCATGAAACCTAATAATTTACACAATTAATTTTGTTTTCAACTGTATACATGTCCCCCTTTCATTAGAAACGGTAGTTTGAATTCCAAATCGGCCCGGCATTCTGCGAAAAAAATTTATTATTTTGTTATACAGGTGTCTTTCTTCAGATGTAGAAAAACAATTCGTCGTATTATCTTCAATAAGTTGAACAATGCTTTCTTATGTTATTTTAATGAGAAACTCTTCGTTACTGCACAGCGGTTTCTCGGCAATTCCTCGTCTTCTATCAAAAAGGTTAATAATATTTAGAAACATATTTAGACATTTTTATTGAACACATTAATAATCTTACAGATTCTTATGCAAATATTACTCAAAAGGTCTCCATCAACATGTTGCAAAGAAATAAATATTTTGAATAAATTAAATTTTATATGCGCTAACGATGTGGGTGCAAGAACATTTTGGTTGCGATTTTTATGCAATAGAAAAAACAACAACAAAAGAGACACTTACTGACTTTTGGAATGAGTGGCGACGTGCAATTGCATTCCTTGAGATGAGCGTTCATTCGGCACTGGATGACGCAGCCGGAGAAGGAGTAGCGATCGAAGAGCGTGAGGTCGTTTTCGTCCGGGAAGCGGCACTGGCGCTGTTCGAGGGTTGTGTCTCTCACGGCGGCGTCATTGGCCAGCTGCGCAGAAATAAGAGCCGCATTTGCTTCAAAAAAACGGAACTGTCCCAAATGACAGTGTGGCAAGTGAAGAAGTAAATTAGAAATAATTCTCACAAAGGAATTTACATTGAAACTAGTGTTGCTAAAACAGCACGTATTTTCACACAAAATTACGCAAAATGTACCGAAGTTTTTGAAAAATTGCATTGCATTGCAAATTTTCGAAAAATTGCTATATTTATTGTGTTTTTTGAACATGTGTTACATGTACTGTACATGCATTGTACAAATATTTCATGTATTTAAATTGTACATGTATTGTACAATTATTTAAAAATCTATCTTAAAGGAACAGATTTTGTTAAGAGAAAAATCTCTATCTTTAATATTTTAGTTGTAAGAAGACTCGTAAAAAAAATTAAATTTTTGAAATTTTCAAAAAATTAGAGTTTTTAACGAACATGAGATCTGGATCATTCTCTTAAAAATTCTTTACATTAACTAATAACAAAATTTAAGCAAAAACGATGGAGTCATTTTTTTGAAAACTTTGAAAATGTCTCAGGGGCTTCCTGTAAAGTACCCCCAAAATTAAAATAGCGGTTTCAAATTCAAGAGGCCGCAACATCAGCCAAAACAATTGGTGAATATCAATTGTGGAGAAAATCGACTCTTCGGTTTAGCCGCTAGCGTCACAGACGGACAGACGTTTTGCCATCATTCAATTTTTCGGCATCAAGAATATACAAAACATGGATTGTGGCTACATCACGTGATAAAGGA
Organism: Teleogryllus occipitalis; assembly: GCA_011170035.1. Lineage (NCBI taxonomy): Eukaryota > Metazoa > Arthropoda > Insecta > Orthoptera > Gryllidae > Teleogryllus > Teleogryllus occipitalis. The sequence continues at coordinate 22,161 of BLKR01006031.1, read as the reverse complement.
TTGCCTCCCTATATTTAGCATCTATATTTAACCTCTTTTTCGTTACCAGGGCCCTGAAATAAGAGTTTTTCTGCCCAAAATTTGCCGTTTTCCCCGCAGCATTACATAACTTTCTCTATACTCTGCAGCGAAAAAGTAAAATTAACAAAACTGGGATCCCTTGCGTAAATTAAGTTTGTTATAGTAAGAATAAGAAAAAAGAATTGCCAAGAAGTTGTTACCATTATTTTGCTTGCTGCAGCTCAAAGTACACAATGCTGCAGCGAAACGTTTCTCGGCATGAAAACGTGTTTTGGTTGATACAGAAGAGATATTTTCGTACTTGCTTACAAATATTATTATTCTACTTGAAACAATTAATTCTCGTTGTAATAATCCACGTTTGTGTTTGGTACAAAACAAGGTTTTTTTGCAATCCGACTGTTCGTTTTCGAATGACACTAGCGTGCACAAGATTTTCACCAAAATTGATATTCACTTTCCGATGACAACTGCATCTCGTATTTGAAAAGTATGTTTGAATAATGAGGTGTACAGTACATGAGGCCTCAACGTTTGATAATTTCGGACTTTACAAGAAAACCCTGAATTTTTTAAAATTGCAAAACTTTAATAGTTATTCAACCGTCTCACCAACAGCAATTACATTTTTGACGATATTTTTCTTCTCGAAATCTATTCTTTACTGGTAGTGCTCCAACAGCCCATTCTTTCTTGCATTAATTCTAAATTTGCAATTTTCGAAAATTGAGAGAATTCACCGAAAATGAGTAAAGGCCATTCTTTTGGGCGTCCCTTTTTCTATCCGTGGAAAAAAATGAAAAAAGAAATTGGAGTAGTTTTTAAAAAATGTTAAAAATACAATTGCCTGTATTTTGCGCAAAATTATATTAAAACTACTCTTATTTTCCGAAAATTAAATATGCATTTATTTCAAAACCTGTCATTAAAGAATAGATTTCATTAAAGAAAAAATATCTTTTTCGCCCTTGAAAATTCACGGCTTTGATCGGGTTTGAAATCGCAAACCTCCATTGAACAGTCAGATACGCTAACCGTTGTACCACCGAGGCCGATGTGGAGTGTGTCGGTACCTCATTACTAGGGGGCGGATGAAATTTCATTTTTTTCTTTTCACTTTAGAACAATGCCTTGTAGTATAGAAATTCATTTTATGTTATGACAAAAGGAAATGACTCATTTTTATACGTCATTATTTTGCAGTTTTTGTCCATTTCGACTAATAAATAATTTTTTACCTTTTTCGTCATTTTTGATTCGTCATTTTTGTCATTTTTGATTCATTTTTTCGTCATTTTTTATTGATTTCATCGGTTTTAATGACATTTTTAATGGTACTTGCTTTAAATAATATTTACGAAATGCAAATGTTCATCACAGAATTAATTACTCAGTTCTCAATTCTATATGTTCGCTTAGAAATTGTTTTGACAGCTGTTGTATTTAATTCTTGTGACGTACATCAGTGCCATTGCCGGTTCGACCGATTTGGGGATACTAAAGTGAGATTTACTGGTAAAGAACATTCCAAAGCAAAAGTTTGCAAGTTGAGTTCACTCCAACGAATGGAAGAAGCCTTGATTACATCAGTAACGTATCTAACAGTTTGAGTTGTTCATCCAAACTGGTTTTGATAAGATTTTTTACGTCATTTTTCTTTGTTTTTAGGGCATTTTTAGAGCATGTTGTTGATTATTTTTGGCGATGTTTTAGGTCTTCAAAATCCGCCTCCTACTCATCACTTTGTAGCCATACGAGATGCTTCACAGCAAGTGACACATCTTCCAGGAGAAATGGCAGAGTCTTGTGTAGAAACGGACGGTACGTCGAGTCTATCCGAACAAAAAGATGCGTAATTGGTGAAACTCAGCATGAGATTCCCAAACGTACAAGCTACAGAGTGTGAAGGAACAGCATAATCTTTCGACAATAACGAAGCGTTTCTCAGCAAGGGTGCATTATTTTTCCTGTTTTTGAGTTCTAATGTTTTAAGGTTCTACGGCGTCTCCTTGAAAAAACGGCAGAGTCTTGTGCAGAAACGGACGGTACGTCGAGTCTATCCGAACAAAAAGATGCGTAATTGGTCAAACTCAGCATGAGATTCCCAAACGCACAAGCTACAGAGTGTGAAGGAATAGCATAATCTTTCGACAATAATGAAGCGTTTCTCAGCAAGGGTGCATTTTTCTCCTGTTTTTGAGTTCTAATGTTTTAAGGTTCTCCTTGTACTGAGTAACTCTTAATATTGAGAAACTTACCTCGACGATGGAAATGCCGCGCATAATATATTTGCCTTTCACAGGAGTGATCACGCTCACACTCTCGGCTCCTAAGTCAAGCACATCCTCGGGAGAATGAATGTACATTCTTACTGCGGTCTTCAGCTCTAAACGCAGTGCCCCCGGTCCAGTAGTTATGTTCGATGTCATGTCCTTCACAGGGCCGCTGTGGAAATTTGAAAGAATATGTGTAATCGTAGACATCTTATGTTGAATTCTACGGTCATAATTAGTGATCCATCGATTTCCAATAACTTACACATAAAGCTTTTTCCCCCCTTTTGTTGCATTACTACAAAACTACGCTATTACGTTATCCTGAGATAGATTCAATGCTGATGTTCATTGTTCTCTTAGAATGTTGCTTTGAAAGGTTGAAAATTAAGGAGACCGTTCTGTCCTTCAACTTAAAAATTTTTTAGACTTTATAAACGGTACGTTATACCGGTGTTTTCGAATAAATGTTATAAACTTGAAGGTCATGTAGAGGGATTAAAGATGATCACGTTTTGCCAAATTACTTAAAGCCATTTCATAAAATAAAGTTAAAAATGTAACATTTTTCACTGACTGGAGAGCCAGTGTTAAGCAGAACGAAATTCTTTTGACTGCATCAAAACGTGTACCTGTGAAACACCAGTGTCTTGTAAGCTGCCTACCAATCAGGAGCAAAAGATAGATGCGTGTAACTTTTTTCTGATTGATTGATTAGAGATTCCAGGCGCGTCAACGACTAAGGTCATTGGACCCTTAAGTGTAGTGTATATTTTATTGGTGGGGTGGCGATCATCTTTCCCCGCTAGACGGTGAGATCCGGAGCTGACCCACGTCGGGCCAAGCTCTACGCTTCCGACCGGTCTCCCGTAAGTGAAGTGCATGTAAGTGGGTGTTCATATGTAAGTGTAAGGTATGAGGATAGGACAAGGAAGAGAAAGGATAGATCGCGCGCAGTCCGTGGTTCGTTTGTTTAGGTACTGCGCCGGGGTTCGCCTTGTATTCATCGGAGAAATCACGGAAAACTACTGATCAGTGCAGTCAGCCGCTATAATTCTCATCCAGAAAGCGAAAGAATTCGACCTAGCTATCTAGCTCGTGTCGAAAATCCTGAATCCTGTCACCGTGGGGACGCGAATCTAGCCCCTCCCAGTCAGAGGCACAGCAGTGACGTCAGTTGATGCTCTGAGCCACCTCTCCCGGTATAACTTAATAAATATAATTAATAATAAGTATAATTAAATTTTCCATCACATGCTCTCTGGTACAACGTGATTATCTGAGCTATCTATATATGCCCTAGAAGTTTGTATTTTTTCTCAGTCATCTATATAAATACGGAATGTTTTTTAATGGAATGGAATTTCATGTTATTTTCTTCATAGGTAATTATGAAGGAACGATTTTATTGTTTACTCTTACTCTCCAGTGTCTTCATTTACTGCTTTTTACATTAATGAAATAAATGCTTAGCGTTCTAAATTAATAAAAAGAGAAAAATTGAAAAAATGTTCTTACTTTGAGCAATAGGAAAATTCTTTAAATATTAAATGAAATATTCACATGAAATTTTATTCCCTTAATTTTATAATGAGAGACCTGGTATGTCTGTTGTTGATGGTGAAGCAAATACCCATTTCACTGTGCTGCGGCTGGAAAAACTTGCAACAATTGAAGGCACGTTCGTTCCAAAAACATTCTGAGAAGAGATCTGAACAATTATATCGCTCCTGAAACAAAAAACAACGATATAATTAGACGAAGATGAAAACACTGATGATGAATTTATACCGAGAATACTATAACATATACAAACACGCACGTATATGTAAACATACAGGATGTCCAGAGAGGAAACGTTTTTAATGCCCAGTCAGTGAAAACCTCTAAAAACAGATCATTTTGTACCGAAGAACAGTCTCGCTTTGCTGACTTCAAAATAAGATCATTGATACTTGCATGAGGAGTTTCGGATGACGCTGAAAGAAATTTGTATTTCAAAATATGTGACCCATGTACGTGTTAAAACGAGTATGAGGTAAGAGAGAAAGAAATATTGTGAAAGCAGTGAAATGGATGAATGTGTCGATTTGCAGAATATTATTGCCATTTCTCGTGCTAACGTGTGTCACGTCTGGTGTAAGTTGCATGGAATGTAGTCACATGGACGTGTAGAACGTAACTCCGTATTCGTCAACAGAAAGGGAAGCCTTGAAGCTTTGTGTGGATGTTCAGGCAATGATATTGCTATCTATATATTTAAAAAAGGCAAGGCAATCAATTGTTTCAATGCGAGTTACGTGTGGGTGGATGGAAATACTCTCATCCAAGACGTCAGTTGCAATATACTGGACTCCTGTATGTTCAACGCTTTTAGTGGAACCAGAAAACATTGTATATTGGTTTTGTGGTGAGTTATAGTTGACATTTACATAATTTAAATTATTGAAGGCTTTGTCATTGTCAACAATATTATTTACTTCAATAATTGCAGCTTTCGATGGCTTAGCCATCATCATCAGTTTTCTGATATAAGAAAAATATAAACAAAATTAGAATTAACAGAGTTACTTAATTTAAAAACATCTTAAGAAATTAAAAGGAAGAATTAAAGAACGGAAGAAAGAGAGAAGGGGCGGGGAGTTTGATCTTTTTGTAATATAGTAGTTTTTAAATCTAAGCAAGAAATGAATAAAATATACATATACCAATTTTTGAGAGAGAAAATACAAAAAAGTACGTTGAGCCGTTTCTTACCTGCTGTCTGGAAGTCACAAAAACGACTACGCCGGTTCGGGCGGGCCTAGCAGCTTAAGTACCGACTGTCGGGTGGGGGAGGAGGGTTAATGGCCTGGGTACCTTGTGCTGCGCTGTGTCACCCCTGAAGAGTGTGGTATGAGGGTGGAGTCAAATAATAATTTTAGCAGAGGGGAAGGGTTGTAGTTTATGTTTACATTCAGTAGGTTACTATTGAGATGGATGTGGAGGTGGAGGAAAAAAATATTGTTGACAATGACAACGCCTTCAATCATATCAATCAGATAACATTGTACACTTAACCCTCTGGTGGGAACGTCTGCCGGAGAGGCAGACAGATTATGTATTGTCATCAGAGGCAGCGTAAAGATGCGCGCAGCGCCCACCCCTCCTCAAGTACTTCTGTGCGCTTCTAACCAACCCTACCACCGAATCTGCAGTTTACAATGAAGTACTAAACCTGGGGTCTTTTTGGCCCCCAAGCTTTACAGACAATTGAAAGTGATAAACACCAATGTGTACGGCAATATTCTGAGTGTAAATAATTGCTTTTATATAATTATGCATTTTGCAAGTTATCATAAATTACATTACAAATATAATTTATTTATATTAAATATTTTATATTAGAATAACTTCTTCCGTACGTAGCCTCCATTATTGATACATAATGCTTCATGACACGTTATTTCAAATGGGAATGGGAAAATAACACGTATACCTTAGATCAAACCAGTCTCATGTAACAAAAAAATATAACTCCTTAATAAAATTTGGAAAATATGTGAAAATGGTTTGGCACACTCTTATTAACTCCACAAATGCATGTCTTAAAGACGGAAATTATTCTACAAATATACAGGAAAATATTAACAAATGATTGATGATGGGGTCTATAAAGATATGGTACAAGGGGTAAGGAGAGAGAAACATCTCAGTAGTGGTGTGCGACCTTTTCGTGCAAACTATAGTTTTTTAAAAGAAAAAATAATTGGTGAGGCTTAACGGGAAGATATTCCCACGTTTGTAGGTTTTGATGTCTGCTTTTCATGTAGATAGTCATATTGATGAACTATACAGAATCTACTTCTCGTATTGTAGCACGGTTTAAAATCAGCTTCTCAAGTAGTTCTATCTACAGACGCACATACACACGGCACATTTATACATACACACGGCACTGAGATACAATGATTTATTGGAAGCATAATTGTTCTTTAACAAAAAACTTACATTATAAGCAATTTTCGAATTGTTTTTTTGTTTTCATTGTAATTTATGAATTCTTAATTCAACTTATTTGAACGAAATATTGAAATATTTTTCTAGCAAGAGTTTATGGATTTTTATGTTAATTACTTAAAAGATGTTGACTTTGATTCCCTATAGATATAATACAATGATTATGCCAAAAGGTAAGTAATCTTCATTCTAGTAGTTTTCATTGTATTTTTGTAAACTTTACTAAAATTCACGTTAAATTTTTGAATAGTCTTTTTAATAAAGGATGCAAGGATAAAACATGATATTTACTGAATTCCATGATTAAAATGTGTGTAATTGATGCGTTTTCGTAATGTCTGCCTCCGAAGCAGATATTCTTACTAATTGGGGAAAAATCATGTTTACACCAGAGTTTAATCATGCTCAAAAGATTCTGGGAGTCGGATACTTTTCAATCTTCAATGTTGGATACCAATAGTCTGTCAGAGCCAGGTTTTCATAAACAGCGCAACATGATTTTTTCATGATTGGAATCAAGGTTACCAGAGAGGGAAGGACGCCCGAAGGATGACTTCCCAGAATTTTGGGTTTGAAAAGTAAATGAAAATGGTAATGTTTTATTAAATTAAAAGGACTCTTTTTTGAATTATCGAAAAAGAAAATTAAATATTTCCACAACATACTTACGTGTAATAATGTAAAAGTGTGAGGTTATGTGTATTTTCAAATATGAGTGAACTATATATTAAACAAAATTATTTTTCTTTTACGAGGAGCATTCAATTAGAGAGACAATTTTTCCTACTTTTCAATCGAATCCCTACCAACATTTATGCACGTGTCACAGCAGGTAATCATATCTTTCATACCCGCTGCGAAAAACTCTTTATGTTGGTATTTAAAATAGTTTACCACAATATTTTTACTTTTCGTTATCCTGGAACTTCTTCCCACGTAATGCCTCCTTCAATGGATCAAACAAAAGGAAATCCGTTGGTTCTAAATCGGAGCTGTAAGGGGGATGAGGCAGTACCTCGTAACCCACGTTGTGGATGGTTTCACGGGTTTGTTCAGCCACAGCCCTCTAGTATGCATGGTTGGGCAGTATGAGGACGTGCGCCGTCATGCTGGAGAATCACACCTCTCCTCCGAGATCCTCGTCTCTCTTATAGTTGGCTTCACCTTGTTCAAAAGCATATCTGAGTAGTATTGTCTGTTCATTGTATGCTTTTCTTTGAGATAATTACAAAAAAACACACCTACAGCGTTCCAAAACACCGGCAACAGGACGTTTCCTGCTGATGCGGCCAGAGAGATGTTCGTCAGTCACTGAGTCTCGGCCACTTTTAAACTCCAATCGAGTTGGGTGGCACGATTCTTTTGATTCACTGATTCGGTTCACTAGAGAATCGACTCCATGAACTGAATCCTTGTTTATAAGTAGTAGTCGCGTGTAGTTAAGTTCATGATGTTTCAGCAATAAATATAATTATTTAAAATAAAGGTAGATCGGGAGAATAGCTACCCCCCTGCTCCAAAGCCCCCTGTACGTATAAATCTCCGTAGCAACGTACTCTCATTAAGTGAACTGATTATTCGTATTTTTCACGCTACAAATTTAATTTTATAACCTACACAATTCTTTAACCAACGCATTTTTTTCACCAAGTGGTCCGCGACGTGCTACCGCACGTCGCTACCCGACGGATCCAACGTGCTACGTTCGCGAGGGCCTTCCGGCCCTCGCTCTCGAGACCTGGTTCGCGCCTCCGCTGTCGCTCCGGCGCTCACGCTGTATTATATACCTCTCTCACTTTTAAGAGAATTTATTTTAAAGGTAACACTCACTTTTAAGAAAATTCATACCTTCCATCTCAGTAGACACACAAACCTATTTGAAGAAGATTTGAAATGCGAAAATACACACAATTCCACGCCAATAAATTATCATGTGGCTTCTTCTCATTTAACATTGAACATAAATAATTCAGTTGTTATAGTGAACCGCGCAACTATAAACATAGGAATCGCGAGAAATAATGAATCATAAAAGGAACCAAAGGAACTGTGCCACCCTAAACTCGGGATCAACCCAGGACTTTCCTGCTGATGCGGCGAGCGTGTTCGTCAGTCACTGAATTATAAACCGCACTGACTATTCGACACCCATAAAACTTTACGCGTTTCATAAAACTTTCATCGTACACTTTAGTCAATCTGAGAATATATATATATATATATATATATATATATATATATATATATATATATATTAGCTAGTTTTTCACCTTCAAGCAAGTAAAAAGAATCACAGAACATTGTTCGTGATCGCCATCGTTCAACTTAATTTTGGCGTTATGAACACAACAATGATGATCTTACAGCTCGTCCCAGTGATGTCAAGTTAAAATCCTAAAATTACGGAACTTGTCCTATCAATTGTTTCTTCTGGTCAATTTGTCTCTTTAATTATTGAATGACCTTGGTACCCTAGCAAGTTTCCAAAAACACAAAGAAGGGTAGTTGTTAGGGTTGGTATCGAGCATCTTTACGCAACCCAAGCAACGACAAGAAGGCTAGCTATTTAGGAGATGGGTGTGATAAATAGATGTCCTAGAAATACCTGGTTAAGAAGAAAGTAGTTTTAGGAACGAAGAATAATGTATAGGAATGGTTAACTTGTCTACATAAATTTATAATAATTATGCAGTGAATCTTCGTTCTAATTTCTTCAATAAAATGAAGTGAAATTATAAATACCTGCCAAGATATCTCGTACAAATCTGTGGAAGGGCACTCGATTTTTCCACATAATTTATTAAGATTATCTGCTCTTCCCTCGAAGTAACGCATTTCTATTATTATGGGAATGTTCCTCAAGAATTTCTTCAAACTCCTGTTCAAAAAGAAATTATTAGATAAAATACTTTTGTCATTTTGTTAGGCATGAAGTCGTCTGTAGTTACATGATAATCATCAATCTGAATATTTTTATTGTTTAATATAACAGTTGATTTTCGAACTTTTCTGAAAATTAGCAAATATTCAAAGTAATGGAAAGTAAACAGGTTAATGAGCACCAAGCTGTTCGTCTGTCTATGAAGAACTCTAGCATATAACTAGTACACACTGTTTAACAAAAAAATTTACTGTTGTAATGTTCATATTCGAAACGGACGAAATTGTTATTGTTGTAATGTTCAAATTCAAAACGGAGAGAATTCCCGCTAATTTGAAACGGACATTTTAATTTTTGGAGAGTACTTAAAGTGAAGCCCCCCCCTCAGAGAAGTCATTTTCGAAACTTCTCAAATGACTTCAGTTCAATTCTTATCAGCATCACCGAAATGTCAAAAAATTCCAAAAGGTGAAATATTATTGAACCCTTTACCAAATAAATTATTGAATACATTTTATTTCAAAACAAAATCTGATCTTGAAAATTATACCATTAAGTCATGTACTATTGTTACAAAATAGGGTAGATTTTGCGTAATTTGAGCGAAATCATTAGGGAGGAAATCCTAAACACGTTTAAAGAAATAAGTCAGAAAACTATTTTAATTAAATCTAAACCAGATTTTCTCAAGCTCTAAATATTTTCTGTAAATATTGTTTTTTTCTATCCGAATATAGCAAAGTTTGCTATTAATATTCCACAGACGCCATTTTCATTAAAACATTGAAATGTCAAAAATTTCAAATATTTATTTTTTCAGATGTCTTTCGCCTTCATTATTGAAGGTAGAAATTTGTTTTATAATGCAATATTTTTTTTAATATAAGATATTTAAATTGTTTCATGTAAATCTTTTTAGAATTATTATTAGTTTTATTGTAAATTTGTGTTAGATGATGACAACGTTCAATTTATCCTTGCTCACTTTTCAATAATATTAGTATTTTCACGTAACTTTAGTTACATTTCTGAATTTTTTGTGGGGTTGTTGAAGTTTTGGCAGGATAGAAAGTGCAATATAAATATATTACGTAACCGTTACAAACAGTTCGAGGAAGTCTACGCTGTTGCGGCATTCTTTTTCAAAAAGAAGTGTACCATTTCCATGTTTGATTTTACGGAATTATTAATCGAATACTCTAGGAAGGGCCAGTTTACCACTACATTATGAATTGACAGAGCATTTAGGGAATAAATTGTAAATCATTAATCAGGGAGAAAACCATTCACAGCCTCAACAAACTTGACTGTGCTTTAAGGATTAGAGGTTATTGCAGTGGCCCCTTGCCATGATCACTGACTTAAAAAAGATAATATTTGAATAATCATGAAAAACAAAATGGCTCTGCTACGTTCGTGAGGAAAATACCAAATTCAGAAAAATAAACAAAAGAAGGCGAAAAGAACACAAAGAACAATAATAAAATTTATCTTCCTATACTTAAAAAAGATTTCGAAGATGTTGACTATTCTAAAGGTTATGGTACATCGGTATGCTGCGAAGAACGATTGTATGGTACTGTGCGGGTCCCAGTTTTCCGACCGTCGGAGAGGGGTCTTAGTTTCTGCGCGGGCCGAGGGGCAGGGTAGGAGGGGATGACTTCCAATGCACTGCACACCGTCACGTGACGTAATCGCAACCGTTCCAAGAACATCGGAGCGACTAATTCGCTTGTGGTAGGCCTGAGTGTTAAACGTGTGAAAATTATAAGTTTCTCATCATGGCAAAGAGAGTTTCTAATACCACTATACACAGCGAGTGCCGTGAAATCATTGCCCGCGTCATTGCAAAGTGTGATAAAGAGAAAGAAGATCAATGTTTACTTTTACCGTTAATGAAAGCGAGTGAAAGAGCCGCCGAATACTCAGGAGTTGGACTCACTACCATCAAAGCCATTCGGAAAGAAAATAAAAAGAGGAATGAGACTAGCCCAAATCGAAAGTTGAAGTCTCCTGGTAAGAAGAGAAGAGTGTCGCGTGGCAATTCTGTCCATGTAGATAGTTTTGACCAGTGTGTTATTAGAAATACTATACTGGATTTCTATGTGAGAGAAAGGGTTGTGCCGACGGTGCAAAAGCTTCTACCTATTATTAAGGACAAAATTAATTTTCCGTGGGGCCCAAAATCTTTATTGCGGGTTATGAAATCAATGGGTTTCAAATGGAAAAAATGCCAATCAAAGCGACGGGTGCTGATAGAGAGACCGGACATAGTGGATTGGAGATCCAGATTCATTGTTCAGTTGAAACAATTTCGAGAAGAGAACCGGGATATCATCTATGTGGATGAGACATGGATTGATAACACACTTAAGTTTCAAAAGTGCTGGCAGAGTGATGACGTTTTGGGTGTCCAAGTGATGGGAAATGCAACAAGTAGACTAATAATTGTTCATGCAGGCGGGGAAAAGGGATTTCTTTGCGACACCTGTCTTATTTTTCGAGCTGGTAGTACTGTGGGAGACTACCACGGCCAAATGAATGGCATTAATTTTGAAAAATGGGTGCGTGATAAATTATTGCCACATCTGCCAGAGCGTGCTGTTGTTGTCCTTGACAATGCTCCATACCACAGTATGGAAGTTAACAAGACACCGTCCGCATACTCAAGAAAAGCCGACATGATTGCATGGCTTCAAAGAAAGGGAGTGCATTGTGAAGAAAGTATGCGTAAGACAGATTTGTACCGATTAATTGCACCTCTCAAACCACGGGCAAAGCAGTACAAGATTGATGAGTTGTTAGCAGTACACGGACATACAGTTGTGAGACTTCCTCCCTACATGTGTGAGATGAACCCAATTGAACTTGCTTGGGCGAAAGTAAAGAGAATATTTAGGGAGAGAAATGTAACGGGTGATATGTCAGTTACTAAATTGCAAGAAAACATTGAAACTGCAATTCAAGAAGTCACCGTGCAGGACTGGAAAGGATTTTGCTGCCATGTGGAAAAAATAGAAAATGATTATTGGGAGAAAGATGGTATTGTGCCGGACATCATTGACGAACTAATTGTTAATTTGGATTCTGACAGTGATTCGTCAGAGAGTGAAGCCTGCGGGTCATCATCAGATTCTGAATAAGGTAAGCTCGATGCTGAAATAATCATGTAAGAAAAGCGTCTCTGATCGTGAAGTAAAAAAAAAAATGTTTTTCGCGCGGCTAGTAGTACGTCGACGGGCAGGATGTCCTCCCCACCACCGCTCCGTTTCTGGGAACACGCCTACGTTACTTCTGCACCGCGGTCGGAGAACTCGGTCCCGGACAGTACTTCTCCGCAATCTCCTGCAACTTTCACTCAATGAGATTAACTATTCGTATTGACGAAGGTTTGAAATACCGTTGTTAAAATTTCTCATTCTTTTCTGATTTTAAATACATTATTACAAACCAGTGGTGGTACTTTATTTTATCATATAAAATTTTATGTATTCCATATAAGCTGGCCAGTGGTAACAATACCTACTCAAACGTAAAATAAATAATTCCTTTCATAAATGTAATACTTCCTAGAAAGAGTTCGTTATGAAATATAGCAAGTCCTCGAAATGGGTATATTAAAATGCGTTTTATTTCACAAATCCAACTTGATACAAGGAATAATTAAATATTTCAGATTTTAGGACTGGCTGCTGTTTCTCAAAATGTTTACGATTATGTGCTAACAAATACCTTTATTCCAAAATACTATTCATTAAATTTGAAATATTGAGCTTTTGAAAGATTTACAGGGCGATGTAATTGTTATAACTAATTTTTGTTTGGAACAAATAATTACTCAATCCTGCCTTAAATTGTTTTCCTATTATGATACGTGTATTTGAGTTCAGAAGTAATAACTTACCCTCTCTATAGCCAGAAGATCCCCGAAGAAAATCTTTTAGTAGTTTTTCAAGATGCAAGAAAAATATCTGGAACGCTGTCCGATATATACAGCGCAGACCCTGTGAAAGAACCGGGGCAGGAGCTCGCGTCGGCGACAACTGCCGACCTGCCCGCGTGCCCGCTCCATTACCCGACCGTTCAGCCCGCACTCGCCGCTTCAATTGGGCAATTTATTCCTGCAGTTAATGAAAAATAATCCCTCGTTACTGGTCGGGCGAGTCGCTGGAGCGAAGTGTGGAAAGCTTTTTAATGAAATCGTTAAGAGATCATAAAAACATCGCTCCCAACAGTTAATGAACGCTGTCGATTTTTCAGCCGCTCTCGGGTAGAGCCGCTGAGGACGCGGTCGGACGGTTTGTCGTTTCTAGTGGAGTCGGGTTCTGGGGAGGGTCAGGGGCTGGAACGGAGAGGGGGATCATGGGCCAATACCGGATCGGAGGCGGGGAGCGAAGGCGGGGATGGCAAGCGGAGATCGGAGGCGGGGATCGGAGGCGGGGATCGGAGGCGGGGATCGGAGGCGGGGATCGGAGGCGGGGATCGGAGGCGGGGATGGGAGGTGGGCGGGGATGGGGGCGAGCTTCGGCGTGAGGGGGACGAAAGGTAGGGAAGGGTGGATGTGCTTTGAAAGGACGGGGGAAAATGGTCAGATGAGGCGGAGGTGGAGCGGGGCTTGGGTCCTTGTTGAAGTGGAGTTGCGGTGAGGGGAGAACGAGAGGTCAGAGCATTAGGTGATCAAGGATGGAATGTGGTTGTTGACTGTGGAGAGAAGGTGAATGTGAATAGTTAGAGACCGATGTGTTTCGGTTGTAATGGTGAATGTAAATGTTGAGACATTCCTATTAAAGAGTGATGTACTAAAGAGCAGGTCTGCTGAATATTGAAAGGAAGATAAATGGTTGGTGAGGGTATTTATAACCTGAATTAGATAATGTTGATTACTCTGTTTTACAGCTTCTGTTCATTTAGAGATTGTTCCTTCGTTAATACTTTATTTGCTAAAAAAATGGGTGTTGAAAGATTCATTAATCAGATCTGATTTTTGGACGCATTAAATTAAATTAAACCAATTTGAATTAAATTAGATAAATTAACTAGTTATTTAAACGAATAAAAAGTTAAAATAGTTAAATAAAAAATAGTAAAATTACGACCAAATGCATTATTACATCTAAATTTTCGCCTTACAAATATGCACATGCAACCGTCGTCAATTGAAATGTAATATTGCAATTCATTGATTAATTTTAATATATACATTTTGATTATCACTTCATTGTTGATGTGCGAATAGGCTGACAGGAGACAGAAGGTTGTACTGACAAATGGATATGGCTGAAACAAAATCAGAAAAATGTCGCTTATGAGTGACGAAGTAAGAAGTTGAGGGGCAAAAAAATACGAGTAGTTGCTAAAACGCCAAGTTCAATGTCAGTACATGATTGATCAACATATGATTATGTTTTATAATGTCGTCTAAACCGTGAGCTCTATGCCCGTTACTGTGCCAGTGAGAGTGGACGCGAGTTGAGTGATGGGGGAGCGCTGTGCATGTATTGTGCATGTGGCCGGTGGGCGGTGAATAAAAGCGCGGGGTGCATAATCAACGTGCGGTGGCGCCTCCCACCGCCCCAGAGAAGGCAGCGCTGCGTGGAGCGCCGCGTGGAGCGCCGCGGTCGCGCTCCTGCATGCGCTGCATCTGCGGTGGCCGCGACCGCTTAGTGGGCGCCCGCCCCGACACGCTCCCCGCCCGCCCAACCCCCGGCGCAGTACCTTCATATGCACGTACTCCATTGCCCCCGCTGTACTTCGCCGCCCACGTCACCCTGGCCACCCGCGACGCCGCACCACCATTCGTCGTCCTACCAACCCCGCCGAGCCAACGGCCCACCGCCCCGCCGCCCCCGCCGCCCTCGTCGCCCTGCCGCCCTCATCGCCCCCCGCCCCCCGCCGCCCCGCCGCCCCGCCGCCCCGCCGCCCCCACCGCCCCGCTGCCCCACCGCCCACGCCGCCCCGCCGCTCCGCCGTCCCGCTGCCCCCGTCGCCCCCGTCGCCCCCGTCGCCCCCGTCGCCCCCGTCGCCCCCGTCGCCCCCGTCGCCCCCGTCGCCCCCGTCGCCCCCGTCGCCCCGTTCCCCCGTCGCCCCCGTCCCCCGTCGCCCCCGTCGCCCACGCCGCTCCGCCGCCCCCGCCGTCCCTCCTCTCGGCCCCCACGCCGCCCGCGTCGCCACCGTCGCCTCCGTCCCCTCGTAGTGGCCCCCGTTGTCACCCCTCTTGTCGGTCCCGTTGTCGGCTCCGCTGTCGGCCCCGTCGTCACCCCCGTCGTCGTCCAGACCTCGCCCCGTCGCTGTCCCCGTCGTCGCCCCCGTCGTTGCCCCAGTCGCTCCTGCCTATCCCTCCGGCTGCGCTGCCCCTGCCTCTCGAGTCCCCCCCGCCCCCGCCACCCCCACCACCGCCCCCGCCGTCCCCACCGTCCACGCCACCCCTGCCACCCCCAATCCGCCTCATCTACCCCTGCCACTGACGCCGCCCTGGCCTCGTTATCCGTCACACCTGCCGTCATAGTTGTACCCGTCATCACGGAACCCCCATTCACACATTCCTCCTCATCATCTGTAACCACCACACCGCTTCAACTGCCCGCACAGCACGGCCTGTCCCCGTCACACGTACCACCTCCTGTTGACCGCTCCACTCGCGTGAAGCCGGTTCCCCTCAATATCACCCTTGCCCCTGAGCTTCATCACCATCTTAGAGCCCAACCCCTCTCTCCACCAGCCCTCTCCTCACCATTTCTTCCGGTCGTGGCTTCCGAGTTTATCGTCGCCCTATGTCCGGTTCTCCTCCTCCCATTTCATCTATACTACTTCTCCTCCATCTCGTTCGTTTATCAATTTTTACGCCCCGCACCGCCCCCTCTCCCTCCATCCATCGACACGGATCCCCCCACGCCTCGTATGAATGGACCACCCTCGGTCCCATAGCACCCGCCATCTCCGTTACCCCGTCGTCCCTGTGACGCACCCCCCTCCCCGTCAACCCAGGCATCCCCTCCTCCTGCATCGCCCCCGCTGACACTGCTGATCCTCGTTTCTCGCGCACCCGCAACTGCCTCCGCTACCCCTCGCCTCCCACCTTGCTCCCCGCCACTGTCACCCCCTCCCGACCTCGTCGTGCTTACCTCTACTACCGCCCCCTCTGCCTCGCACAGCCACCCATCTCTCGCACTGGCCTCAAAAAATACCTACCCCCTACCGCCCCCCCCCCCGACGTCCGTGGTTTGGTGGCTGGGTGGTTAGGAGGGCGCGCAGTGGTTGTGGTCTATCGAGCGTGCCTCCGCAACAGATTAAAGCAGCTGCCGGCGATGGTCGCCGTGTACCCTTTTATTCGACAATTATGGTAACGATGTTTATCCCTAGCGTCCGCGTTTCCGTATCTGATCGTTTAAAACTTCCCTCGTATTGAAAGGGTTTGCAAGTAATTTGAGCCATAACGTGCCCTGTTGTTTTCGTGTTAATATCAACCGCGCTGGTTTTGCCTTCCTTTGCGAAAGAAATATGCCACAAAAAGTTTCAATTTACCGCGCCAGGAATATTTTGTTTGGCGATATTTTATTTTCGGAGGTGCAGTCGTTGATTTTCTTTGTGTGTGTGTGCGTCAAAATTGTACCAAAGGGTATGCGGAAAAATAAATGCGTGCTCGCGTGCAGTAATGGGTTTCCTCTCAAACACACGCGTGGGTTGAAAGTATTTTTGATGTCCTAAAAAACGTTTGAAGTACGTGCAAATTATGAATGGGATAACAAAGAATGGTTATAGTATTATTAGAGTAACAAAATTTCACTGAATTTCTATTTGATTTAGTAAATATAATACATACTAACTTGCTTTACATCGTTTACTTTTTTGTATTTCACTTATTTAAATATTACAAATATTTATTTTTTAAAACTACTTTTAAAACATCGGGCCGGCGTCTCCAATCTCTCGTCATTGTTCCGAAAAGCATGTCTTGCAAAGTAGAGATAATAGTTTGGGTCTTTTGAATGATTTTCCTCTTGTATAGTTTTGAAAAGAGTTGTTTTTGTTGGTGTGATTAAAAAATAGTTAACCACAATTTACATTTCGAATTTTTTATTCAGATGTACTGCTCGGGTCTGTATGACTTAAATGGTTGTTTTTACATTCTAGCAATGATCATAAAAAGGATTCTTTTTAATCTACCAATTCATAAAATGGAATGTCCTTTTACAATAACATGAAATGTTAATTTTAATTTAAGTTATTTAATTTTTAGAAATAAAGTAATGAGTTATAATAAGGAAAAACATAAATGTTTAGTGATTTTACAAATACCTTTCATTACAAACACAACATAAAAATATACATTTCTTATCCATTATCTCTAGGGCAAGACTTACAAATATCACATTTTGCCACAATTGTTGAAATTTTTTGTAGTGATGTTCCAGGTTATAATTTCATGATTTAGTTCCAAAACACCAAGTACTCAGTAATGGAAGACTTGCCCAGACCCACCAATATGTTTGTTTGATTTTTTTTTGTTCACTCACGATCTATTGAAGCCCATAACGCGAAAGCTTCTCTGGGAAAACGCCTGTCATGTTGTAACATACAGTAAAGCTCGGATATTTATTTACCAATTACAAATGAATGCACTTGTATGATGATATGGACTAGCAGCAACTCTTTTTATTTCATAGAATTTTAAAATAATTTGCTTTTGTATGGCAAATGTACTAAATTATTTTGTGTCAACGAAAGGCACTGAAGTTCTACGTTTTTCCCGCCTTTGGAAAATAATTTTCGGCAAAAAATAGGTCAAAAATGCAATATTTTGAATCTTTCTATTGCTTATTTGCCGTGCAAATACTAACTCAATTTTTCCATTTGCTCTGAAAATTATCATGCATACTCTTAGTACTGTTCCAATTTTGCAGATGTACAGAAATAGCCTTATATAAAGTTGTCATTAGAGTGGACTACGAAATAGTCCGCAGTGAACTCTTCTTCTCTGATTATATTCTTTAGTCTCTCCAGGAGGCAGAGAAAGCTTGCTTCTCAAAATTTATTATCAAAACAAAATGACACTGTTATAGTTTCAATTCTCATACCTTAGATCCTAGCTTAGATTATTTTTGACAATCGGGTCACATTAGGCAGAACACTACGTATGCAGCAGTTACAGTTATTATAAAATATAGAAGATAATTATCGTTTTAGTAAAACTAAAACGAATAGACAAAATATCGTATACGCATTTAAAGATATTTGGATACGAAACAAAGTTGCGAAGTATCAGAATTCTCACTTGTCAAAAATGTCATTGAGAGCAAACAAATTACCTTTCGGGTAACATAAACCCGGGCAGTATAGCAAAAGTTACAAGATTTTGAAATAAATATAGATCTCAAGTGACAATGGATATTAGTATTTTGACGTGACTAGCTTAAAAACCTTGTGGAGAACGTAAAGTGAAAACACAAAATTTTAGAATAAAATACAATATAAATGCTAATATATAAGGCATGGATAAAGTGATTGAAAACCGTTCCTCCTACTGTCGTTTGGAATAAATATGAAAGGCTTGGAGGAATAAGACATAGACCACATCAAAGACAGCAAGCCTGCTGCTCTACTTACATGTCAATATCTCCATTTTCCCCGAAGCATGTCTTTAATTGTCTCTGCCCAAATCCTTTATAAACATGAAAAAGTCATAGTTTCAACACAAGTCACACATTTGCCAGAACCGAGATATTAACATTTAAGATGTGCAGGAGACTTGCTGTGGAGGGTATGGCTTATCTTACTTCTGTGTCAAACCTTTCAGTCGTCCCACAATTATCGATTTAAAAGGCGAACTAAAATCAAATTATACTTGACGCTACCGTTATTGCTACATGCAGCGCAAACCCGTATATTCTCGACCAAAGTCGAGATATGAACATTTTTGAGTTGCGGAAGACTTGTACTTGCGGGCTTATCATGTTACTGCCCCAATCCCTTCAAGTAGTTGACCCATAATTATCAATGTAAAAGCAAACCTTCCAAAATCGAATTGTACTTGATGCCTACGTTATTTCTACATCCCTCTAAACCCGCATATCTCTCGAAATGTTAATATCGTTACCGAAATCGAAATGCTGACATTTACAAATTGCGAGTGACTTGTTATTACGGGTGTGGCTTATCTTATTACTGCCCCAAACTCATCAAATAGTTGTCCCTTAACTCTAGGGAACAAAAACAATAATTTTTCATTCATTCAGGATGAAAATAGGTGATTTCAAAAGAAATGATCACGCTGATTTCGAAAATCATTGTAAAATGTTTCTATCACGCACGTTTCAGAAGACATGAACGTATTTACATTTGAAATATATAAAATCCTACACTATTTTCGGCATTGTCACGCCGGTTATATTACTACAAAATTTTATGAGGATGCTTCATACGAGGTAAGAACAAGTTAGCAATGGAATTTGCACATTCGTACAAATTATGCAGCAAAATATGGTGAAATACGGTACATTTAAAAACTGTGACGTGCATGTTTTTATTATGATATTTATTATGAGACCTAAAATCGAATTATATTTGACGCACACGTTATTTCTACATCCAGCCTAAACGCGTCCATTCCCCGTGCGAAGCGAGGCCCTGAATTCGGCCGGAGTTGGCGCGGAAGATGGCAGATCTACGGCGGCGGAATCCTTCGCCTGGCGTCGCGACGCGTCGCGGCGACGCAGGTGCGCGGGATTAAACGGAGATCCGTTCTGCCGAAAGTGAGGATGCCTCGCCGCCCGAAGAGAAGAGTTGGGGTGGGCGGGGCGGGGAGAGAGGGAGCGGGGAGAGAGGGGGTGGGGAGAGAGGGGGCGGGGAGAGAGGGGCGGGGGGAGAGGGGGCGGGGGGAGGGGGGGGGGGGAGGGGGGGGGGCTAAGGATATTCGCGTCCCAGGACGCGAGCGCGCGCGCCAGCTGCGGGAGGATTTGCCGCGACGCGACGTGGCGTGGTGCGGCGCGCGACGCGTTGAAGGACGTCGTTGAAGAGGACGCGGAAGAGGTGGGGATGCGACAACCGAGGGGGTTTATTCAGATTGATGTAATAACTTTCACTCGGCACTATACGAACGCGACGGAAAATAATATTTATTTCTTCACTGATACCTTATTGCTTGTTATTGCCTTCGATACGGAATTCGATGTACACTGCATAACTTACCTGGATCGAAAGGATCGTGGTTCCGAGGGAAATATAAATACAGTTGAATGATGCTACATGTTATAGAGGAAATTGTGATAGGGAATTATGAAAGGGAATTATGGGAGAAAAATATGAAAAAAACTGAGTCAGGTTTGCATGTAGTTCATTAGTAAATATGAATCTTTATAATTAGGTAAAAAAATAAAATCTTGTATCACAGGAGTTGACTGTTTTTAACGATCTTGGGTGAGAATGCCCTTGCACAAAAGGACCTCACGCTTTTTGTCGTCGCTCTATCACTAGAACCCTCTTAACGCCCATGGTGCATAAGTAACTATTATTATTCATTTGCTGAATGCACAATTTACGCATCGAGTGGTCATCTGATCCCAACACATTTCTTTGCTTTTCTTGGGCGTAGAGTGTATGTAATATATTTCTGCAGTAATCCTCGCTAAATTTCTTTGTCTTTTTGACTCATCACGTTGCAGTCAGTGCCTTTTATCCCTTCGGCGAGAGACTCGTCGCTGTTAGTAGTCACAGTTCCCAGACGATCAGCCGTCCATGAATCCCTAGTGCCCCGTGTTGCTTAACTTCCGTGACACCTCGGAGCGTATTTCCACAATTCGGGTAACGTCGTCTTCTCATTCTCATTCTTCACGTACTTCTTTTCCTCCTCCTTTTTCTCTGAGATACTACTTAGAATTATTATTATTATTATTATTATTATTATTATTATTATTGTACCAGCTTAACCCTAGCAATTAGGTCGTATAAGAGGAAGAACACTGAACAGATAATCTAAACTCCCCCAAAACATTGTTCCATCTCTTTCAGTACGCATTTTTTAAGGCTACTGAAATGACTGAGGTTTACAGATTTGGGAACGATACAATTGCTCTTCTCTGTGAACACAGATTTAAACAAATTGAGATGTACCTAAAAATGTAATTGATATTTACCAAGATCTGGATATGTGGTATGTTGCATTGAACTAAAGCCGAAAATCCTCCTATTCATCTTAATTTAAAAATGTAATGCATCACACACCAAATCAGTGACTTTTTGTAAAGGGACACACGTTTCAAACTATTTCTAGTGATTGCGTTTTATAAACTCACATTACCCTGTATAAACGCTTATTCTTCGAACCTAAAACAAAAACTCGATAAAATCGCTTTACTTTCACCTCTCACTCACAGACTAAGAACTAGAAGAAGATTTTGATACAATCAAACGACATAATGAAGAAATGAAGGCATTTAAGCGCTCGCCAGATATGCGTGAAATTTCTGTGTTGCAAAAAGTAGGGTTTATTCTATAAAATGGCTAATAATAGTAACCAATAACAAATATGAGACTCAATACCTTTCATTTAAAGGAAACTTCGCGAAATAGTTTGAGTACAACGCTCAAATTTCTTTTTAAAGGAAGCCCGTTAGTGTTTTGATGATAAAGATGGTTGAATTATATTATATGTAAGAATTCCAAAATCACAAGAAAAAGAAGTGATATTTGGCCTTGGGGTTCCGTCCGACGAACCAATAGAGGACGCGGCGAAAGCCCGGAGGCTGTAAGGGAGGCTGGCGCGGCGTTGACAATTTACGGATCCTCCAGCTGAGGTGGGGCGTAACTCTTGCGGCCAACGTCACCCTCGCTCGCCCTCGATTTCACCCGCCCCGCTCGCTTCTTTACATCCACTTCTCGCCACCTCCTCTGCCTTCACCACCGGTGCCACGACTTACGAAGCTACGGTCACTTGTTCGTAGTCAGCGTTGCCTGCAATTAAATGATGCGACTGCCGTCGCCTTTTCTACGTTT